>PKRV01002028.1:0-240484 GCA_003709505.1 Hyphantria cunea
TTCCATGACCAAGGCGCATATCAGTTTTTCGTTTATCCGTATAGTAAAATATGTACTTATTTATGTATATGTATTGTATGTATAAAGTAGGATCATTTCACTAATGCGTTAATACCACAAAGTTTAGAACTACGTTTGTTACTAATATACTAAATAACTACAATTATTTGTAATATGCACGATAAGTGTTGCACTTCTACAAACACTGATATATCGATCATCCACCTCGGTGTCAGCGCAACTGATAACGTTATCAACGTCCGTGTTTGTCCCGGAAATTGAGAGAATATAACACTAGGATGCTGTTGGCACAACTCGAACAATAACGCGCTTAATAAACAAACAATTAATGTTCCTTTGACAGTCATTTCCACGTCATGTGTTACGCAGTACATACTTATTGTATTATAAGTGTACTTATATGCACTTTGAAAATTGAAACTCTTGTAGTTAAGAAAGTGTCACATTGTCAATATTTTGAATACATGTATTAAGTCTTATGTATTTATATATATTACTTTATTTACTGTAAGTTCTACACTACTATCTTTTTTTTTCACGTGCCTCGTACCTTCACCCCACCGGGGTTTGCGCCGGGGCGGTGCGTCGGAATCGAACCGACTAAAACCATAGGGTGTGCCGGTTGGCCTAGTGGTTTCAGTGGTCCGGATGGCNGCCACACCGCTTCCTGCTGGGTCAAGTGTTGTGTGTTCAAATCCTACACGGGACAACACTTTGTGCGATCCATAAATTGTTGTTCTAAGTCTGGGTGTACTTTGTGTCCGTTTCTTGTATGTTTTTAAAGATTCCCGTGACACAGGAATGTATATTCCTAATGCAGGAATTGTCTTTAAAAAAAAAACTTGTGGGATGTGTTGACATTATGACTGTTTTGAACATATGTATTATTACACCATGGGAGAGCCACGCTTCGGCATGCATGGGCCGGCTCGACCGGAGTGATACCACGGCCTCACAGAAATCCGGTGTGAAACAGCGCCTGCCCTGTGTTTCACCGAGTGAGTGAGGATACCGGATGCCCATAATCCAACCCTTCCCCTCATCCTCCTCCCAATCCCCCAAGGCCGGTAACGCACTTGTGACGCCTCTGGTGTTACGGGTGTCCATGGGCGGTGGTAATCGCTTACTGTCAGGCGATACGTATGCTTGTTTGCCCACTATTCCACAATTTTTTTTATACTAAACTTCATTTACATTTTTATGGCATAGAGTACAAACAAATCTAATAATCAGTTCACAGAGTCACAAGTGCGTTTCCGCCATTAGTGCTCATTGCACAGAATTAAGTTAGAAGCAGAAGTTATTCAGGTAAACGACCTGGTCGCCTATAACATGGGTTCATACCCTGCTTAGACAAGATTCCTCCACAATACTGTCTTGTGAGAGTGTATTACTTACTATGCATAATATTTGTAAATACCTAAAATGTTTTGGTGAGAAGATAAACATTCACTAGTATTCATTCATTCATTGTAAAGTAAGAAAAGACTTGATTTTAACAACGATTTTAGATAGATCCAGCCTACTTGGGCCGAAGGATGGGTTTCCCATGATTACAAAAACTGTTAATTTAAGCGCAATAGAATTCCAAATCCATTATGACGTAGCTACTAGACTCCACTGGAATCGATACTTGATAATCGCATATTTGTAACAAAATTCTCCTTCATATTAATGAAATAAATGAAGAATTACATTAGCATCTAATGCTCATATAAACAAAACAAACAACAACCCATAATGTCCCACTGCTGGGCTCGGGTCTCCTCTCAGGAGAGGGTTAAGGCCATACGTCATACTCATATAAGTCGTAAGTAAATGAATTTGACTTATTTAATATAAGACACGTATATCAAGATAAAGATCATACAATTCTCTGTCAAGTACTAATATAACTTTTTCTAAATTGTTAATAATAGTAAATATAAAACAACGAACGAAAATCTACACGTTTACTTTACAACTGTTTTGTTTATGTAGTTATTAATTAATTTTATTTACATATTAATTAACCTTAATAAAAAGCGACTGATGAATTAAAACATTATTCATCAAAAGAAATCCATTCAAGTCTAATTGTATGATTATTATGAAGAAGGATTTGACCTCTGACTGCTGCAAAATAAGTTTAAGGAAATACAAATTATTTAAAAACTGTTGTGCCACTTAATTGTGGTACCTACAAATAACTACGTACCTACCAACTACACCAATTCGTACTGACTGATATAAAGATTTCGCTATCATTTCAAAATTCGGGACTGTATTATATTATTGTGGCTGATTATTTATAAGCTGACGTGCGATAGATAACATGTAAGAATACATAAGTATGAAATAAATAACATTTACGCACACAATTGGACATTTTACTACATTTGAAAATAGTACATTTCTGATATACACCAATCTTACTGTCTTTCCTACAGTATCATATTCGTGACCGTCCGACGAGATTAATTGTCCCATAGAACCGAATACGACGACCTTAATTCACAAATTAAACTCGTGTTACAAAAACTAATACCTACCTATTGTTTGAATAACTGGACGCTAAAACTGCAAGCTCTCGATGGCGGAAATATACGACGAAACAAGTAGCGTGAATTGCAAACGATGAGTTACGTACTTGTTCGTAGGGTACGCCTTTTAGTATTAACACTAATAAAGGAACAGGTATTCTATTGCGTAATAATATATTGCACAACGTAGACTAGTTCTTAGGTGCTACATGACGTAGGGAAAATTAACATAATGAAGGACTAGAAAAGGTTTCGCACGTGACTATCATTCGCACCATATTATTTATACGGAGAACAGTGGCAGATGTTTTGAGGATGATAATGGCGAGCTAGTTGGAATAGAAAGCGGAAGGGTGGCAGTGTCGTCAATTGGCACAATTGGCAGTAATTGTGGGTGGCATGTCCGGGCGCGCTCCGCCGCGACCCCAGACATACGCCGCCACACCACAGAGTATAATTAAACCAACAACTGAAATTATAATGTCGTGATAGTATTAGCATTTAAAACAAATTTTATTAGGTTTACTGAGATTGGACTCCCGTTATCTAAAAAAAAAATAATTATCTAGAACTGTTCATTTTGTTTGCCATAGTACATAAACATCCACAAACAACTCTTTTGAAACATTCAAATCTTGATTGTGTTGTGTATATGAAATATCTTCTTCTTTATTCTTGTGTAGGTCTCATTAAAGAGCGGAAGGTTGGTACAATGAGTGGTTATTATAATAAAATAATTACTTCAAATGTCGGTTATAAATAATGTAATTTCTGACATTCATCACTGTTAAATTGTCTTTGTTGAATAATTTTATTAATAATATATACAATATATTCGAAATACAAATATTTTTTCCGAATGCTCACTTCCAATTTTAATGTCTTTTCGTTGATATAACGCGGACATGTTCAAAATTTGAAAACTATTTTGTACAACAACAAAGCTTAAAACTTCTATTCTGCGTTTCTTCTGTGACTAGAATATGTTAAAGAGGTTAGAGAAGAGCAGGATTTTTGCAAAGTTTGAAATATTTAATAGTACACACACCTAGTGCGATGAGACTCTTATATGATGCCAACGAGGCCGAATACAAAATTTACTTAGGCCAGAGAATAGTCCTTAATAAAGAAGTCCGACAAATTCATAATAAAGAAGAAAGGCCCTCAGTTCTTCGGACACACAAATTACGTCTCCTTTTTACTGAATGTTCAAACAGATTTTTGTCATGGTATTCAAATCGTCAGTGTAAACTCTTGTAACTCAGTAGTACATAGGTAACTTATATTGCACAGAATGATATGACGTGCTTTGTTTTATTATGGAATGACATACTGCATTTGTTGCTCTGTGGTTCTCCGTTCGTCTGGCGATTGGTATCTACGTCATACCTAACCAGGCATGAACAACATAGCAAACAAAACTCTGGACTTACATTATCAATTGCTGAGTTCACTGTTAGTACCCTGACAAATTAAACTTGTAAATCCATGAAGTCATGCAGCTATTAATTTAATTCTATGTAGGTAATTGATTTCTCGGACGTAAATCATAAGGAAATAAAGTTTAATGTTATTTCCTACTCGATATTATTATGATTGCGTATCTTTTATGACCCGACTATGGTTCTGCTATCGTAATACAGTTTTATCAATCCCAACTATGTTGAGTCTCGAAGCCGTTGTTTGTCTCGAATGACCTCAAAGATCAATGGTGAAGGTGATGGGTAGCCTTCATACTATCAGATGTTCGTTAAGTAAAAGGCTTGGCGTGAACAAGAATTCTTTATGATACATTAAATATATTAATAAGTGAATTTGTAGACTTTAAATAAAATAAAGCTGGTTGTTATGATACCTTTGAGTATTATTCTGTTTTAGATTATCACATAAGAGACTTATTTCATTTTTTCTTTAGGATACTTAATTAATTTTGTTACCTTATTTTACGCTTGGTATCCTTTTTAACAGTTTTGTCAAGGCGATTTAAGAAGCCAGCAAAGCTTAACACTAAATGGATCACTTTGATTGAACTTTTTGGTAAAGCCTTAACGACCTGCGATTATCTCGATTGAACTTTGGAAATCGCGTGTGTATATTATATTATTACATCAAATTTGTACGTATAGAAATAACATAATATTACTTTTAATAGACGTATTATAAATCATCGTATTACAAGAAACCCCGTTGATTCCTATTTTGTTAATTTAGTTAAAGCTCACACGTGTTTAACGTAAACAAAGATTTTTTGTTACAACATTTGATAATAATGGTCTTCCATTTGGATGTCTCATAATTATGTTACGAGCGGTTGTTTAATAAATATATAGTAACAGTCACGAGTAGAGCGCACGCGCAGGGCAACGCGGAAGTCCCACACACTTCCGCGTGCCGCCATCTTGGTTAACACCTCGTGAGATTCGCTCGTTTCTTAGCGGTTTAGGTACAGATATAACGTTACTCTTATCCTTACCACTTCAACTTCTACCGTCTCCAGAATAAAAATATGACACTAACAAAAAAATCTTCAAAATCAATAAAGGAATACGATTATAATTTAGAATCACGATTTGCCCAAAATGGCTGGCAGGAACTGGATGCGAGTAACCCGAAATCGATCAAAGTGTCGTGCAATAGGAGAGGCCTATTTCCAGCAGAGAATGATGAAAGGAATATGATTTGCCAATATTAACGAGTGACATCATACCTCTTTATTCTTACAGAGTTATAACCCGAGACTATTGTTTTGCCTTATTTCACGAGAAACTGATCAGACCAGTTTACTAATTATCTATGAATATTTAATTAAGTGTCAGATAATTAGAAGCAGTTTTACATTTACATGGCATTAATACATTCGAAAGGAATAAGTGTCTCCCGACTGGCTAATTCGAAAGGTTATAATTAAATAATTTGGCCAACTTTTTAATAATGGAATTTCATGTTTATGTTAGAATAAATATTGGCTTTTGAGCTGTATGTATAATGCTGTTACCGAATAGTTACAAAAAATCATTGAAATATTGCCTGGTCATTAGAGTTTTAACAATATATCAAATTAGCATGATTTATATTTCCAAGATTTAATGACAACCGGTTTGGATTTGACAGGATTTTAATTTTAAATTCTTAAACTCTTATTTATTTATACTTATAATTTTGTTTGTTTAAATCTTGTTGTTTATACTATTATTTGAAATATTAGAGGTGGAACGGATATGCAGTAAGTATCCGGAAGCCTACTTTTTGAAGCAAGCAGGAAAGCTAGGATATCTAAGAAATAGGAATATGAAAGAACTACATATTTGCTATATATGTACATAGAAGGTATATAAGTAAGTATTTTGAATATAAAAGCCCTTGTTACTGTAATGCTCAACATGTTTTTTCACATTAAATATTCTGCTGCAGTTTGAACTTTACTAGAGTCCTCCCAGTTACATTAGTATTTAGAAGTGCATGCACATGTGGAAGAAGTCTGGACCCACCACCTACCGGTCCGTCGTTCTTATAATTCGTCTATAAATACATGGACAATTTAAACTTTTAATTTATACCTGTAAATATTAGCCAATTTACCCTTATTTTTATCGTTGTCGGTAGATAATTTTTACAATATCAGAAAACTAGACTGCTTTTCTCAATTAAAATTTTAACTATACCTAAATTAAGAATAAGATTTAACTCCAAAACCATCCCAACCGTACAATGATAAATGCCCCAAATGTCGTGTTTATCAAATACATGCGCTAGCAATTAATGCTAATCTACATACGGTTACTCCTGCATAATAATGCAAAATCATCGTAAGTACCCTCACCCTCTTTTCTAATTGCGGAATCAGTTGGTGGAACAAAAAGAGATGACCCACTTTCGGGACCGGTCGTGCGAGATCGGGTGCGCACCGTTGCACACATTACGTGTTAGAAGATGGGGTTATGCACTGCGCGAACTGCGCTGGTGTAACGGAACACAGCCGATGTGAATTTTCTCGCCCTAATATCGTTTTTGCATACTTTTTCCGATTTTGTAACGCTGCCGTCGGCACTTGAGCAATCGCTGACACGGCTGCATTTAATTTCTTAGCATAAATATAAAGGAGGTTAAATTATAAAAAAAAACAGGCACGTGTGTCTTAATAGCGTAATAAGTAAAAAATGTAGATTGCATTCTTGTTATATTTCGTCAGATTTAAGTATAATAGTAGGTAAGTGAAGTCAGAACTGGATTAATCACTAAAATTCATTGATCTTATTATAGAGGCATATCTCAATGCTAAAAATATTAACGTTATCGATTAACATAAATCTCAATTTATGGATAGCAGTTGCCTATGCAAATCTATAAATATTATTAAATAGTATAGATGTGTTAAATGTGAGAGGAAAAAGAGAGCTCTCGGATTTGTCGGTATCCGTCAGTTCAGGCTTGATAAAAACGACCTTGACCCCGAGAGCGAACATTGTATTACCCAATTCTGCCCTAGTCGGTAAGCCTCTCATAACTTTAGCCGCATAACTCACAAGCTATTACTATTTATACTAAATTTTGGCTTAATATTAAATAACGCAGTTTCACTTGTTCAATGGTCACATTACATTGCCCCTAAGGGCTTTGATTGATAATAGATAGACTTTCTTAATAATTAATTTATCAAATACAAAAATATCTTTTTTTGATTTCTTAATCAGTGTTCGGCTAGTAGTACGTTGGCATATCGGGAAATTGAAATTAATTTTTTAGACTTTGCGGTATTGTTCATGACTGTCGGCGCCCACAGCTAAATTTAAAAATACTATAGAATAAATCGATAAGAAGACGCGGTTAGTACTGACTCATAATGTTGCTGTAAGTTTAAAAAATAGGAAAGGATATACAAAATATCGTTTTAACTATGTAAAAATTACATACGTTAACATAACAATTAAAATCGTTTAAGGATCGTTATTTTTCATAAAAAGTGATTACAATAAATTTAAAGTACTTTATTATGTAAAATATATTACTTGAAATTGGTACGATATCATTGCAAATATGGGATAGATCCAGACATTGGTAAATGTTCTCCTACTGTTTGAGATTTATTGTGCAGTTGTCAATATTATTTAAACAAAATATGAAGCCATTTTACATTGCAAGTTACGTTTCGTAACAACTGTATTATAGTACGTTGAGCAAGCCTCCAGCCTTAGGTAACTCGGCATAGTTCCGAGAGAGATTATATACATCCTGCTTAGCGAACGAAAGCAATAAGATTTGTTTTTTAATAACTATAGGCGTTGGCCATACTTTAAGTACTGCTATCGTAAACCCGTATAGGTACTTTTTTTAGTAAACTTATTGAATCTTAAAGGCGACCTTAATCTTTGTAATAAAATTTACGTAATATACGTGCATTCGGTGCATTATGTAACAATGTGCTTCGAAATGATGATACAAATTTGCATAAAAACAAAGTTTCTAGGCCAGTCGTTGAAGTAACTTTATCCAATATATTTGTTAAATCTCTTTGACAACGTTCAATAAATCTATCAGATATATAAAACACTAATATAACGCTACGTAAGAAAGGATATAAATAAACATACAATCCAATAATAGGAATACGCAATGGTTTCAACACGGCTGTTTTTAATTATTAGAGAAAGGATGGCAACCGGCAATGTATACATTGCATAGCGAGGTGTGGTAAGACAGGTCGCGACCACAGACTCCCGTACGTGTTTCTTGAGCAAGGATAGTGTCCAGGTCCGTCAGCGCCGCTGCGGTGGTGGCAGCGGGCAACAGCCGCAACTACGTAATCCCGCGGTACGGCACTTCCTGAAGGTGGCGCAAGCGGTACGCGAATGTCGGCCGAGCATTTCGCGCCACTTTCGTAATTCGTTGCGTGGTGCGACCGGCCGCCTTGCCTGGCCCGCAGGAAGTAAAAGTTCGAAGGTAAGAAAGTAGGTCTCCACTGTAATTGGCAACGCGCCTGCATACTGATGTTTACTATATTTATATAGGTTGAGGACAGGTGTGATCACCTGTGAATATAACGCTGCCGTCAATCAGCTAAATGTCACTCGACTTGTAAGATTTCTTCGTCATTAACATAATTCAGTTGAGACAATTGTATGTACATGGACTGGATGAATTATACAAACAATCAGTAAAGTATTTCGTAAATAATATTGAGTTAAATACAACCGACATTTTATCAGTTTAATATTGCGGAAGGTTTTAGTAAATTATCTTGAAATAGGTTGGGTATATTTTATCGAAGCAAGTGTTATTTTGTAATAATATTATTAGGATAGACATCACGTATGTGTGTTACGCACGCAAGTTTGTATGACATAACTTACGTGGACAAGGCATAGGCGCAGGCGTCGCTGTTGACCCAATCAACTTGCAGTATGACGTAAGCTCGGTGGCAAGCATCGAGCGAGCACAGATCCAAACCAACTGGGCCGAGATCCGAGATGCACCGAAACTGATCGTTTGCGCAATCCGTTACTACGTCGTCGTCATGTGTGATTCGAGGATAATTACTGTCATTTGTTAATATTATTATATCATTGTCTATGTTTATGCACTGATTGTTGAGAAACCGTAAAAATTTAATTACTCAATTTTAATTTACCAGTTTACGTGACCCACAATATGTGAGCAAAATAGGAGTCAATTGCTAACTGGGAAGGTCTTAATGAGAAAAAAATATTTTATGCTTCGTATCTTAGGATTTATCTGTAATAATAGATTAACTATAAAGTCTATAGTAACGTTTTCATCTAAAACAGTTGCCATAAAAACTTTTTAATGATTGTTTGGCGAAAATTATTTCCACCACTGGCATATTATAAAATTGATAACAGTATCTTATTAGAGTTTAGAATTCATGTAAACATATGAATCTAATCTTCGATCTGATAGTTCACCGGTAGACTGCATGGTACGCTCCCATATGGTCAAAATCATGTGTTTCATAAAATATTTCCGAAATATTTATGTATTGGAATTCTTACATGACATACTTTGTAACAAAACTCAAATGTAAATTATTTATTATATCATTCTATTGAAAAATTTGTAAAATAACCGTGATAGCATTGCATCAGTATACAGGAAGCCACCGCAAAACTCGCGAATGCGGGGCGCGATTTAAGTGAGCCTCTGAAGAAATTGGGCGGCAAGGCGCGCGCGCAGCACTGGCGCGCGAGACTTCACTATGCAATAGAGGAAGCGCTACTATCTGATGAGCTTGCGCCAGACACCTTGTGAAATTTTACCTGTTACGAATCATACAATTACACTAATACGAGAATTGCGACAGTTATATTATGTTAGGAGTACCAAATGGCGTGCCTTAGTTTTCTGATTAAGAAAATAAATAGACAGTTTTGTTATTGTCTAACGCATATAGGTGAAACTAGCAATGTTTAGGGATGGAAAGGGAAGAATTGTTAAGCAAATGCAGCAAAAATTGTTTTTTCTGAAAGAAAAATCAGAATAAACGAGTTTTATTTCTTTTAAAGGGTAAGTAGATCGCATCGTAAGTCAATTTAAGTGTGAAGATGATGTATATCTTGGAATAACCAAACCGAGGGGGAATTACATGGATGTCAAGATGGAGTGCAATGGATATAGGTCACAAAAGGAAGTCCGTATTTCCGCTGCTGACTTTCGACTCAAATTCATTTATTCAATTAAGACACTAAGTGACATTTATGAACGTTAAATTGGAGCTGCAGTTAAAAGTCATAGACCGACACAAGCATGTACTGGATTTGCAAAGTAAATTAGGTGAAAACAACAAAATCTACTGGCCGCTCGTTTCGATCTATTACTTCCAGTCTCCAGCCTTATGAGAAAAATAACGGCAAAGAAACTCATGACCAATCTTTTTAGAAGTCAGATATTCAGGTACAATAGTGTTAGTATTACATGAAAGGTAAAAAGTATGCAAGCTGTTGTTATTGAAATGCTCCAAAAGCTAACATATTAACAAAAAAATCCTCAGTAATTCTGTTGAAGGTTTGAGCCTTCTAAATGTAAAAGGAGACCACGTGTATCTGACACGAGAAATAATTTGAAGGGACAGTAGGTTCAAAACTATTTGTTCCTTACATAACTTATTATCATTCTCATGTATTTTTATTCCGTCTTAGGTTATTTTATCGTAAGATCAAATTAGAAAGAATTCTACATTGAAAACGGGGGATCCCGGAAATTAAAAATAAGTTGATTGTTTTAATTTTTAAGCAAAGAGAGGGGTGTTATAAGTCGATGTCTGTGTCTGTGTCTGTGTCTGTGTGTGTGTGTGTGTGTGTGTGTCTGTTTGTGGCATCGTAGCTCTCAAATGGATGGACCGATTTCGATGCGGTTTTCTTCACTTGAAAGCTAGTTTTGGCTCGTTCGTTCTTAGATCTGTTTGGTTAGTATCAGTTATATAGTCTAGCAGTGTAAGAGTATGAGCTCTTTTCCAACATGATGTATGGTACTTTTGGCGTATAATTTGTAATTACTCGATTAAGTGCTTGCGTTGTTAGTTTTTAATTTTTTTAAATTTTAACTTGTATTTGAATTATCTTCTCATTTTTTAATACGTTATAAGGTTATCTATATCATACTTTTGTTTTTTCCTAATTAATTCTTAATCACAGGCTCGTAATTTTAAACGTTTTCCTTGGAACATGTCACGAGTGAGCTGTGTGAAATTGGACCATTACAAAACGAACACTTTTAGTTTGTAAAACTGTGTTTATTGTTCCTAGTAATGCTTTTTAGGTTACACAAATGAATGACGGATACCATCCCAGACTAAACAAATTATGGCAGACAGTTGAAAGGAAATTGGTTACTAACATAATCTGGGTGTGAAAACGTAATTCTCATCTTAAGTCTTGTATAGTTCAGTAGTACAGAAGTAAATGGATATGCCTTATGTAGTAATTTTCATTAATACCTACACATAAGGTAATTTGCGTTATATTAATAAGCTGACTGACTCGTTGGACTAGTGGTTAGCGTAAGGGGTCCGGATGGCGTAAGAAAGCGGTTCCCGGATCTCTCCCGTTTCAGGCGCAGAGTGGCACACCGTGGTGGTTTAGTGGTTAGTCTGGCGAGTCAGTCAGGAGTCCCACACAAAGTGAACCCCCTGTCCCCGCAGGGGGGGGAGCGAAGTGCGTAAAGGCATTCCATCAAGTAAAAAAAAAAAAAAGGTGGTTAGCGTAAGGGACTACAGATCAAGAGGTTTCGGGTTCGATTCCCGGGTCGGACTGCTGTTGAATTTTTTATACAAGAAATTCTTAATAGCAGCCCGAAGTATGGAATATAGCGGTGTTTCCCGTCCGTGCCTGGGAGAGCACGTTAAGCCGTCGGTCCCGATTGTCATGAACATCTATTGCAATCGTTATTGAGAAGTCAGTGCCCTCAAATAAACTGACAACTAGTTCAACCTTCGAATTCAGTTCACCTTCAGGGTTGTGGAGGACCGATGCCAGTCGTTCCGTAAAAACTGACATTCAGGTGAAACTAGTTGAACTAGTATCCGACCCTAAATCTTGGGTATTATAAAGGCTAGGAAGATGATGATTAACAAATTAATGAACTTACACTCTCCATCTTTAAATTCATTCGCTACTTTGCTAAATATAACGTGGTAAAACCAAACTAAATAATATAATTAACAATCCGCTCTCCCACTAAGTTCCTATAAAACACACTAGGAAGATGATGATTACTAAGGTGGCTAACAAGTACAGGGAATTCTAGGGTACAGGCATTCAAAGAAATCCTACGAAAACGGTTATTGCATGTATACACAACTATTTTAAAATAAATACGAAAGAACAATATGAAAGAGTAAAGTAGGCACTACAGCATTTCACAATAAAAAATGTATTACTGNTTTTACTGTGCGTACTCGCGTTTAAGCTAGCACAAAAACGAGGCGTAAAAAGAGACAAAACAGGAAAATAGTGATTCGATATCGATAGCTTGAAAAAATTTACTTAAAAACTGATTTACTTTGATTTTTCGCATCGTAAGTTTCCTATGTTGATACGCATTATTACTTGATATAAAATTGAATGAATGAACAATGTTGAAAACGAAAATTCTTGAAGCTTGGATTGACTTGGATTTAGAATCTACGTTTGGAACGAGCAACCAGCAGGTTTACATTAAGTTTATTTTGCCTCATTATCTCCCTCTCTGCAAATGAAGTAAATAATTTTCTTTCTTTTTTCCTTTATTGTAGCTATGTGACTTTAATGCTGGCGTGTGAAGGTTTTCTGTTTTCTCTTTTAAAAAACAAAAAAATCTTAAATGTATCAGTATTATCATAATCTCAGCCAAATGACATTCATTCCAAGACGTAGGCTCACTCAAGGTTCTCTACAACAATCTGTGCTGCCCGCATCCAACGGCTTCCCGTTCAAAATATAGTGGATATTATTGGTACATTTGTCCGATTTTTAAACATCGATTTTGTAACACCTTCAGTGTCTCACTAAAACCCAGTCACACGCCTTCAAAACTGACACACAAACATTTCAGTTTTGGTGACGTGATAATAAAGAGCATGTTTGTTTATTACGCTAATATATTATGGGTTTATCCGAATCACTGTTTTTGATAGTTTGCTGCAAAAATTATCACACATTGGAAGTCACCTATTAAATTAAAATCTGATAAATATTATACTAAACAGTGATTCAATTTCCGTCTGAGTTACGAATACGGAGTATCAAAACCCATGTTCATCTTGTGTGTGTTTAAGAGCCCAGTAAAGAACTTCGTAGGACAATACCAAGAGATGGAAAACTTGAAGCAACTTCTATACCCGTCTAGCAAGTGTAGTGGCCAGTTAGTCAAAACCTCTGTTTCTAAGTAATAGCTTAAGACTGTTGACGAGTTTACAGTTATGACTTCCTTGATTGATGGTATATTGAAGGAGATGTTCTGAGCAATTGTCAATACTAAGTTACAAATGAGTTCAGACGATACCCAGCAACATAAATTGTTTTAGTTCTTTTCCTCCAACTGATCGTGATCCGACTTTCCTCTTCCGTCGTACAAGTGTGTTTGATAAAATGAAAAAAGACTCTTACTCACAATAAAAATGGTTTTAAAATTAGTCTTGTAATATCATAAAGATGCGGAAGTAGAAATAATTTGAAATTAAAGAAATCCTTCAGCTTTACATCTCGGTTACTGAACTCAGAAGTCACGTACCTACCTACACAAATTAGTTACAGTTGCTCACGTTTTCCAAAAATATCTATGTTGGAGAGGATTCATGGAATAGTAAAATTGGTATCTTTTATTTTTAACCTTGGCCTAATAGCTACAACATTTTATGACGCGTATATTTATTATAAGAAAGTTATATAAACCGTTTATACTAAGATTATTTTGAAAGTATTTTGATGTTAAGAATTAGAAAAAATAATTATAAACGGGTGTTCACACACACTACAGTCGTTTTAAATGACAATTAAACATAACGTTGTGTAAAAAAAAATATTCATTATTACAGTTATTACAATTTGTCAAAACTTCTGTTCCTACATTTAGTGGATAATATCTCGTTCTTTATGTCGATAACATCTTCATCATCATCATCATCATCATCAGCATATCGCAGTCCACTGCTGGACATAGGCCTCTCCAATTTCACGCCACTTAGTTCGATCCATGGCTTCTCGCATCCAGCTCCTGCCAGCCGTCTTGCGCAAATCATCGCTCCACCTGGCTTGTGGACGTCCTACACTACGTTTGCCGATAACATATATCAATAATAACGCCATCTTAATCTCAGATAATACTTAGTTTAATTTGATTAAAAATACTGTTTGGTTAGTTTATTGCATGTTTTCAACTCCATAACTTCACTTCAATGATCCGTATAGTTCGCACATTAGATAGATATAGTTATTGCTTTCTTCACCAGATATTATGCTCAAAATGTAAATTTTGAGCATTATATCTGGTGCAAATTAGCAGACGTATCGCCTGATGGTAAACGATTACCACCGCCCATAAACAACCGTCACACCAGAGGCGTCACCAGCTTTTTGGGGGATGCTGAGGGGGATGGAGGGAGGAGTTGGGGTATGAGCCTCCGTTATCCTCACTCACTCGTTGAAACACAGCGCAAGCGCTGTTTCACACCGGTTTTCTGTGAAGCCGTGGTATCACTCCAGTCGAGCCGGCCCATGCATGCCGAAGCGTGGCTCTCCGCACTGGCAAAAAACAGATGTCTTATAATGAAGAAAAATAATAAAATAGGTACCATCAAATAGGTTTTAAACAATATCTTTAACATTAATTATTAATATTCTATACTTTTAAATATATCATATAAGTTTATATAATCTTGATCTTCTTGAATATCATTTCGAAACGGGGTCTTATATAAGAAGTTAGCAGGTGGTTAGCAACCATACCTACTTCAAGTCTGAGTCCTTATAATAAAATACAGTCGTGCCATATCGTCGTGTTATATCACTTTATAACTAAACTATAAAAAGATAATAATCGTTATATAATTCTTAAAATAGAAGGACAGACCAAGAATTCTAAAACTGCAATAAAAGTTTAACGACCGCTCAGCGTTCTTAATACGGCAAATAGAAATAAACTTTAAATTTGAAAATATTTAAATTTATTTGTTTGATCTTAATTTATAGATTGCCAAACTATTTATCTTCAACTTTGTAAGCCAAAAATGATTGTACTTTCTAGCCGACCTCAAAAAAGGAAGAACTTTGGACTGGGTGAACCGATTTTGATGATTCTTTATTTATTTCAAAGCTGGCGCTTTCTGTGTGATCCCATTTCAATTTGGTCCAGTTCTTGAAATCGGTTTTTTTTGATGAAATTTTTTATTATAGAAAAATAGTAAGCATCATCTTCCCGTCTTTTATCATTACCAGTATATTTTTTGGGATCGGCTACTAGTTCCAGAGGTTATACCTAAATATCAGTTTTTTCATGGAGCAACTGACATCGGAAACCTGCAACCTTAAGACTGACCTGAATTCAAAAATTGAACTAGTCGTCGTTATATTTAGACACTGATTTCGCAATAATAATGAATAAATGTTTATGATAGTAGGGGCCGACGGCTTAACGTGCTCTCCGAAACACGAGAAGAGATAATAAGTATAATAAGAAAAACGTGTACCCAAATGAAATCGTTGGATACCAATACTTGACACAAATGGATCGATTCGACCGCAGTGATATCATAGGCTCACAGAAAACCAGTGATGAGGATTTATTTCGTTGCTTTTTACTGTGTCAGGGAGACTACAGCATCCACTGCTCATGGACGAAGGACTAAAAGGCGAAAGCCGACAGCACCCAAGTTGTAGGTGACTATGGAATACTTAAGACATATCACATACCAATCCGGTATTGCGTATATTAGACCAAAGGACTCCTTTCTATGGAGAGGCCTTTTTGAAGCGACCGCTTATCTCGAAATGAGTTGTATGCTTTTGGACGATCTGGGTTAGTTAAAAAATACCTTTAACAGAACCTCAAAACTAGAATGGTAAGCGCTTAGGTAGGTCGTTCCCTAGAACCCTAGTAACTAGTATTCATAAAACAAGTCTTGACTGGACCTATCCAGTCAAGACTTGCATCTCCTGGGTTTTCATGTTTTTTTCATGGAATAGTGGGCAAACGAACAGACTATCGCCTGATGGTAAGCGATTACCGCCGCCCATGGACACCCGCTTTACCAGAGGCGTCACAGTGCGTATAGTATACAGTGCAAGCGCTGTTTCACGCCGGTTTTCTGTGGGGCCGTGGTATCACTTCGGTCAAGTCGGCCCATTCATGCCGAAGCGTGATTCTCCCACAGTAACAAGAAAAGTCAATTTAGGTGCTTGTCCTAGTGGCTTTCTTTAGCTAAAGAAGTTTTTCAATTTCAGTTTATTTTTTCAATTTTTGTTAACACCTTTCTGATTTAAGCTTGCGGTATTTATTCTAGCTCACTCCTTTTCATTCCCTAGGAGGGTTTTTTGGCCATAAAAGGAACCAATTAGAACACACCATTACACCAACACTAAAAAACCATGAATAAAATAAGGAAAATTGGGGGTAGGAGTGAGATGATGATTGTGGGAAAACCTTAGGTTAAATGACCTAAATATGATTATTATTAAATCATCAATATTACTACTGACTTTTACTTTTCAATTATATATTATTGATTGTAATTACAGTATCTAATGAACCACAAAGCCTTTTCTGCGACATAGTCGTGAAGAGGAAACTTCGACCGACTTCAAAGGCAGCCGGAAACCGGAACCGCGGTAAGGGTTAGAGCGGAGACGACGCCCGTTTCCGGCGGAAGTACGGCGCCAGGAAGGTGGGTAGATAGAGAATAGATAAATAAACCGACGCCATATTGCCGGACTCCAATCGATAAATCCATTCGGTTTTGCATGTTCGTTATGTACGACTTCCGTCTCCTGTTTACTTTAACACTGTAGGCTTGAGAAAACTCAGGACAATAAAGTTAATAAAATGTTTTGTAACTATTGTGCATTACGTAATAATTTAGCCGATATTAGAAAGAATCGAAAATAACCTTCAAAATAAAGCAAAATACAGGTAAATCAAAACTAAAAAAACTAAACAAAGTGAACCATAATGAAACTTGAGCCTAGTTAGCTTTTATGGCACAAAGGTGAAAGAATAACAACCAAAAGTTAAACACTAATTAAAATCATTTGTTAATATACATACTTATTAATAGCAAGATTAAAAATAAGTTCATGATTGAACCTTGATTTTAATAACCTAAAAATATGACAAAAATAAAAATAATCGAACCGTTGCAAATTCCAACGTGTCTTTAATTGAAAAAAAATCAAAATTAGACTAAGTAAATTTTTTGATTTATTTAGCCTATGCGACTCGGGCTACGAATCTATTGACACCTCAGTAATTAAATTGGACAATTACAAACATAGACTGCCAAAACTATTACTCTTCCATTTGGTTTCGCGTAGTCGGGTAAAAATAACATGATTACATTGGCAACATTATACATTATACGCCTAAAACCTAAGAAAAACTCTAATACATCAATGTCTGGTGCTATGACGTAGTTAAACGAATTATTGTTAAAAATGTTGTTTATGAACGTATACATATGAGAGGCAAGGCGGTGTGAAGTCAAGGAAATTCTCGGAAACGGACATATTGTATATAGTTTTATACGGAGTACAGACGGTAGCTAATTTAATATATAGTAGTCTATTTGTAGCTCACCTGCTTTTAAAAATGTAGAATATCGCTGCTATTTTTAAGTAGATTTTATTTTATAAGACATTACGAAAACAGTTCTAGTTCTAAAGTATCAATTTCACGTACAGGTTTTCAGCTGAAGAATGGGATACATATACGAGTAAATTGGTTGCACTACGATAGCTCAACCGTGGTCTAATACAGGTCAGCATCGACGGCCATAGTCCAACCACCCCCCTAGCCACGTTGACATTCGTAAACGTAATAGATAATAGAAAAAGGGAATGACATCTCTTAATGACTAAGTCACTTGGACAAAATAAATATTAGCCAATAAATACAAAAATGGCGCTAGCGATTGTAGAAAGGGAAACGACGCGAGTCACTTAAATCTTGGCTAAGGGGGCCCACTTCCATTTCTGATTCTCCTATTCGCCTACACACCTACAAGTCGATATTAAGAGTCTTTGTAGAAATCAGTTCAACCCGTTTAGAGAAATAACACCATCTATACCTTAATTTACGTACATTTATTTAAATTTATTAATCATTTAAATATATTGAGCGATTTTCTGAATGTACTTATCCATTATCAGATTTGTTTATTCAAGTTATTAAAATTAAATCTGCTTTGGTCATGAAGAACCAAATCAATTGATTGCAAAAAATATTTTTAATACGAACTTTTCTATATTAAGATATATTTAAAGTTATCGATATATCGATTGTACTTAAATAAGCTGTTCTGCATAATTAGCTGTAGTTAAAAAACTGTTAAATTAAAATTACAAGAAGGTTCTTTTATTATTCTTGTATTCATGTTAATTTTCAGACTGTTGTTTTTGTCAAGCAGCTAGTCTTTGTGTATTTTGATATGCCAACTAATACTGCTTGGTTGAAGCGTTTTGTATACCTACTTTGTAGTGTATTAATCTTAAAGTATAGATATTTTTTTTTATATGTTAATCTTATTGAACCGTAATGTATATAACATTTCTTTTATATCTACATATAGGGCTTTATAGTGAAAAGTCGTTCTTTTTATTTCTTCTGCATGTAGTCATAATTTGTTATTATTCTAAAGTACAATGCTTATTTTAAATTACCCACGTGACATAAAAACAAATATAATTCTTAAGTATGCGATAAATTCTAATACTTGTGTTGTTGTTATCATTAACCCGGAAGTAAGAGGAACGAAGAAGAAGCTACTTTTCATTAATGTATATCAATAGAGATAGTGTTAATTTGTTTTGTACCAAATAAGAGGAATTTGGTAATTAAGACAATAATCAGAAGATTGATTGTACATTACGTATCTGACGTTAGGAATTAATTAAGTACATAATTATATATTATGTGTTATTTTTAAAATAAAGAAATCAATTTTTTTCCACCCGTTCATTTCTTCATTGTTATCACAGCTGTTAATACTAGATAGGGCATTCAGTATTTTTGATAAGGAGGTGTGAGGGATTACAATAAATATCTCCCAAAACGCAAATATAATAACCTAAGCGTCGGTCGATGAGAACTGATCCGCATCAGCAACTTTGCCATCCAATATTTGATTGGTTAAACTACCATCACTAATATAAAAACATATTATCTTTTAAGAGCTTGTTTATAATCTTCACCAATTATTATTTAGCAGAAGCTACTCTGACGCATGTTGTCAGGTTTTAGTTATTAAAAAAACTAATAAAGTACCGAATTAATGTTAGTAAAGATTATAAAGTTACCGCGTCTCCGCACGAGGAAGGAAACAAGTTGATATTTAGCGTTTGGTTCTCGACCGGTTTTACAAGTGCTATTCTGTAAACGAGACGTCTCTGGGCTTTCCGATCACACATTTTATTCTTACCTACACTTCTTTTTTGTGTCGCTCATATGTGGAGGACTACAATCAACTTTTTACTGACGAACGAATCGAAGGTCACGCGGAACTTGTGTTGAGTCTAGTTCAACGAGAATCACTTCTGCTTATAATTACGAAGGAAGTAATAAAATACTTACTTAGTTGCTTTGATAGAACGGGTAAAATTATGTGGTGTTTTTATAATTGTACACATGTGCCGTTTTTACGACAATTTGCACAAGTGGATTCTACCTAACTCGCTTTACACATATTTTAATGTTTTTATGATGAGTGTAATCACGCATTAAAGATCAATAAAATTTAAAATCTTGATGTTCTTACTAACCAGTATCTAATAGCTTGAATATTATTTGTTACGGTCTTACGGTAAATAAATTGTTCTTGAAATGAAAGAGTAATTTGCATAAAATATGCACTCAAGACAACTGCATTTGGATTAATCATTCCTCTATTATAATCATCATAATATTAATGTAAAATGACTCTGGGTTCCAAAAAGCCGGACATTTGCTACTTTCTCAAGGTTTTTCTGGCCCAGTACATATTGCGGTACTTTAAATTATTCTGAGGTCTAATGATCTAGAATGTTGAAAAATACTTTTTAACATTCTAGAATGTTGTTATATTTTCTAGTCGTATCAATGTACACTTATAATATGGAAAGTTGACGTCATTAAGCTGAACACTGCCACCTGTCCCTATGTCGTATAGATTAAACATTTCTCATTAGAGTTCAAGTGGTTTTTTCGATTAAGAAACATGTTACACTGTAAGCATTCTGATTTATTTGTTGTAAATAACCAGTTAAACGCGTACCATATTTACAAGAATTGAATGATGAGTATATTTAACGACGTAGATAAGCCGTTCGTCGTTTTACTCTCATCTTAGCTTCATGAATATGTAGATGAAGCTGTAATGAATATGTATAACCACCAAGAAGAGGCCTCGACGACCGCTCTAGAGGTCAATGTCAGTTAAAATACTTGACCAATGAATTGAGAGCCTTCGCAGACACTTCATGTTTCCTTTCTCCCCTTACATTTATGAAATACTATTGGAAAGACGAAGTCTCACGTTATATCGGTTATCACACAGACTACCGGTTCCGCTTGGTGTAAGTACACTTAAAGTTATTATGTATATATTATATTACGACGAGATTCAGCGTTAAAAGTGTATTAGATATTTGGTAGTTGGGACATAATTTAATATAACAAGGGAGCAGTAACAATCTTTAGTAGTTCGAAGAATTAAATAGTGATATGTAAGAAGCAATAAAGAAATGAACATATTCATCAACGGCTTGCAGGAACATCAACAGTTCACTGCTGGACGTTGGCCTCTCCTTAAAAAACCGGCCAAGTGCGAGTCGGATTCGCGCACCAAGGGTACCGTCTAACCCGTAGGTAAATTATATGATATAACCAAAAAAAATGCTTTTTTCATTTTTTTCTTTATCTGGGCTTTTGAATTGAATTCGAACTAAATTTCAAGATTCTTAATTCACAGGAAGGACCTTGTGGATTTTGATTTCCTTGCGAGTGACAAAAATTTGCCGCATAAACTGCTTTATTTGGGTTGGCTTAGAAGTTTGATTTATTCTAACTCCAAGGAACAGTAGACGTGAGTATTTTATATGAATTTCAGCTTGAGGCCTCCAAGCATTCCTGAGAAAAAAGGGTCTGAAAGGTGACAGACAGGGGGACAGCAAAGTGATCCTATAAGGGTTCCGTTTTTGTCCGTTTCAGGTACGGAATCCTAAAAACACTTTTTAAGGAGAGGCCATGCTGGTCTTATATACCACGCACGAAAGTCGGATGTCTTTAGGATTTGTTTCATTTTTATCTTTCTTTTAGCATTGATGTTGTTCTACGTAGCTTGCAACCTTAGTCGCCTCTTAGGACACCCGAAGTACAAATAGGGACGGTGATACTGAGGTGATGGAGAGAGAGAGAGAGAGAGAGAGAGAGAGAGAGAGAACATATATTATGCAGAGGGAAATTAGAAAGTTTGGTTATTTTTTAATTTTAAAAAATAAGATCTTTTTTTTTAAGAGTAAAATGATATTTGTGACTTATAAATACAACTAACTCGTAAAATATATCTTAGAATTTTATTAAATGCACGCATGAATGTATTTACACAAAGAATAATGTTTTTGAATTGCTAAAATACTAAGTTTGCCGAGTTAGTACTGTACAAGGACGGCCGGTCACCTCTGTCAGCTTCCACTATCACAAGCAATGACTGTAGCTTCCTCCTTTCAAAAGTAAAAAAAAACTGTCTAATTTGACTATTATTAGAAGTAGACAGGAATTGAATTACTAAGTAGTACCTAGTAAATAAATGTAGGAAATAATTAATTACATGTCTTTTTTGCTGCATTAGTAAAAGGAAATGTATACATATAAAAAAGGATACGAACGCTGAAGTAAATATCAACATAACTCTTTGGCGTTGCTATTCTGAGATGGATTGGGTTTGACTAGCGGGTTCTGCTTGCGGTAATAATTTCATCAACAAGAGAAATACCTAGTTTTTTCTATTTATGAACCTGCAAAAGGGACTCTACTCTGTTTTATGTAAAACTTAAGTAGAATTCAAGGGTGGTGGTCACTATACTCATTGCGAAAGCAGAAAATGCAACAATGCAGCATGGCGAGCCATACCATGGCGGCCTAATGATGCTTCTGCATCAGCTAATTAATATATATAGGGTAAATATGGTCAGTTCCAAGGTTTTCCTTGCAAGGGTGCACCTGATTTCCCGGCTCCTTGTACCCGCGATTGCGTGTGGTTTTAGCCGGTTAGAGTCCGGCATGCCACCAGGAGGTGGTATCCGGGGAGATTTCAGAAATAGAGTAAATTGGGTCAATACCCAATTATCCACACCGGAATCGCAACGGTCAATAGTTATTAAGTACATTAGAAACGGCAAACGTTTCACCCAGGCTGTATTTTTCTGGTCAGAGCTTTATAGTGTTTTGGTACGACTATAGCTACATTCTAATACAGCCTGATGGATATTGAATATTTTCAGTGGGTCGCTAGGCCTTTGGAGAAATATTTTTATTTAAATTCAATTCATTTTGTTTGTTGGTGAGTTTTTGCCCATCATACATAAAGCGGTACTATGAACCCATAACACTACACCGCCACGGGTACATGCGCACGAGTGCCGAGGAGTGCGTACCAACGTAGAGAGCAAGGGGCATGCTCATGCGGCGTGACAGCTCGAGTGTCCAATTGGTTGAGATTGCGCGCTTCCGTCGCGACGCTTCCGGTCGATAACAGCAAGAGCATTGCAAGTGCTAGAGTGCCGGACTTACTATAGCGGTCAACGGACTTGCTCAATACGAAAACTACTTATTCGTTGGCTACGTCGTTATGCTATTCGGTTCAGTCACGGTCTTTAACTAAAATATTCTAAAGTTGAGAACTAAGCGGGCCCGTGAGATAGATTACTTTGGCGAATAAAACGTTCAGCTTTGTTAAAGAATGTTGCAGCAGAGAGTAATTCTTTGGACTTATCCTATTACCAACTTTTCTGTTTTTGTTTGTTCACGTAGTACTTTCGCCCTTTCGCCTGCAGCTTTACCCGCATTTAATAAAAAGTATCTTAGGTTACCTCCAAAAATATGTGCTCATATCGGTTAAGTAGTTTTCGCGTGAAAGCGTAACAAACAAAGTTACATTCACATTCCTCACACATCCACAGTCTAAAAATTCATTCGATTATAATGAATTTTTGCAAACGTGTGGTTAGAAGTCCAGAAAAGGACACGGTATACAAGAAAAAAAGGACATGGAGGCTCAATGATGTAGAAGCATCACCAGGCCACCATGGTGTGGGTCGCCATGCTGCATAATGCCATTGTCTGCATTCGCAATGGATATGGCGACCACCAATCTTGGATTTAGCTTATGCTTTCCATCAAGTAGAGTAAAGTAATTTTGACAGGACTACACATAAAAAAAAAGTGTTGTTACCGTATGAAGCCTCATTGATTTATAAAACCTAGTAAATGTATCTTTTCTCATTAAAAAGGACTTTAGTTTCCGATTGAGCTTTCTCAATCGGAAACTAAAGTCCTTGTTAAGGAGAACACACTTTCGCCAGACAACTGTGGAGAAGACAACTTTTTTTACAATATGGTGTTCTTTGTTTGTTTTACCGGGCCATTTCTGAACTTAGCCTCTTGATTGGGCCGTTCTACGTGAGTTTGTCATCTTCCTTTTTTTAAAGTTTGGAAACCCCCTCGGGCCCACCAAGGTTTGCGGCGGGGCGGTGTATCGGAATTGAACCAACTAAAACTACGCGGTGTGCCACTTTGCGCCTGAGACGAAAGGGATCCGCTGGCATGAACTCTAAATTTAGGCGTCATCCGGCACACGCGTATGGGCTAACTGCGCCCGAACCGGTACGAAGACCGAATTGACGACTATGGAGGCGCCGGCCACGACGACGACTACGACGACGACGGGGCCCATGGAACAGCAGAGCCTCAGTCTTATCCAGGGCCACCCGTAAGTTTTTTTTATTATAACTTACGGTCGTATTCGTCACTTGTTTGTTAATCTGGTCATAGTGGTATAGTAGGCCGAAACATTTGTGTCTACCTATCTCTAGCAGTGAATTATTAAAGGCTGTTGATTTTACAACAAAACCAGTCTGGAGCGGTCGCTTCCTGCATGTGGTGTATCCCTGTTGAGGCCGAGGTTGTTGGCTGGCTGAGACTTGTTGTGGGAGTGAACGTGATGGTGGCGCGGTGATGCTGCTGCTGTTCATCTGCTCCTACGAAGGCTGCTTCCAATCACGTCGGGGTCACTACTGTGGAGGAACGGGTGTCATGTCCCTCCAACACAAAGGGAGGATCCTCCCGACCAGGCGAGGTGATCATGCTTGGCGGGCCATTGCCCAACAGTTGAGAGGTTGGGAAGTTGTATATATGTTAATCGGCGCGAGAACTTCTATTGCGCGATGTAGGGTTGGCAGCTTCTTCGTACACTACATTACTCCGTAATTCAGTATATCTTCGGTAAATGGCGTTGTCATATGTTTATGTTGCCGCTGTATGTGGAAGTCGCCACAGTTGTATTATCTGAATTTTTCAAATATATACTAGACATAATTTGTCAATAAGGTTAAATAAACATTTTTCAAATCAACTCAGCCCTACAGCAGTGACATAACAGCCACTAATTAGTTGCTAGTCATAAAACATGGGTAATGATGTGTTTTCCTGATTTTAAAGTCTATGGAGATGTCTTAAGCTATGTCGGTAGGCTGAATCACAGTTGCTTTAACCTCACGCATACGAATAGAGGGCTAGTCATTGCCCGCGACTGCATATACGTATATCTACATTATATGTGTCTAGGTATTGTCGGACTGACTCAGTTTTGGTCAAATCAACCAATCAAATTGTTGCAGTGATTTGAAGATAGCGTAGGTATTAGTTTAAGTATTCACGTCGACTTCTGGTAACCAATTCAAATCGATTCCGATTCCACACTCATAAATCATCGAATAGTATATGATATTCGATCTGTATAATACCGGAAATTATTGAAAAGGTTCTAGGGTACGAGTTGAATTCCATGTTATAGATTGCCTGGTTTAGTGATTACTGACAGAGGTCATAGATTCGAACATCGGTTCTATCCGGTGCAATCTGTAGGTATTATATTATATATCGAAGTTATACGGTAATATTACAAGCATATTTTCAGCTAATCTGAGCTAGTACTGTACGATGGTTTGCTCGGGCTCTGTATAGCTTGGTTTCTTTCTGAGCCATGGTTGAGGTGAGTAGGTATTAGATCTAAACCGAATGGATGGGTACCTAATGTCAAAAAGAGTGAAAAGAAAGAGTTATGAGTAAATGGATGGACAGTATCAATTCTACTCAATAGAAGATCGATCAACACAAAACAAATTTCTAGACAACTCTGCAAATAGTTAGTAAATAGAGATGAATAACACATTAATATTGGCGTAGAAATTATCTTTTTCCTTGTGCTATCAGTTAGTTGTTTTATCGATTGAGTTTTTATTACACATTTTTATTTGCACTCGTTCTATATATTTGTGTATGATATACATCATACACATCATTTGTCATGAGTCATTTTTAGTTATTCATTAAAAATGACGCAAAATCTTCAGCATACTATATTTCATATTTCATAACTATAAAGCTCTTATGGCTTATTACCTATCTACGAATGAACTTTAGATGAAATAGATATTACTAGGTGGTCTGTAAAGTTTCCGACCTCAATGTGAAGATAGCACTCTTTAATAAAAACTATTTTTTTTTTATATATTTAAGCTGCCAAAATGACTCTGCCCTACCTGACGGAAAGCATGAGCAGAATCCAAAAGTGGTGGTCACAATCCTCAATGCGAAAAAGAACAATGCAGCATGGTGACCCACACTATGGCGGCCTGGGGGGAAGGGGGATGGTGAGGGTGATAGGGATGAGGGGCATTGGATTGGGGTATGGGCCTCCGGTATCCTCACTCACTCGATGAAACACAGCGTAAACGCTGTTTCACACCGGTTTTCTGTGAGGCCGTGGTATCACTCCGGTCGAGCCGGCCCATTCATGCCGAAGCGTGGCTCTCCCACGGTAACTAGCGAATGAACTTGTGTATGTATCTTTACATTTCCATTGTGCTGCGCTGCGAGAATTGTGTATAATTCAAGCAGATATTGAAGAAAAAAAAAGAAAAAAATGCCCTGTATCGTTAGTTGAAAACTTTTTAGGCTACTGACGTATAATTTACAAATGGAGTGTTAAAAAAGAAAGCTCAAGGTTCCTTCTGATTTATTTATTTTGTCATGTAATGTTAGCACATGTTTAACTTTTTAGTTTGAGAAGTACGTTACTGAGTGTTGTGTCGACATTCAATACTTATCGATAAATATTGCAAAATTAACAGAGAAACGGAGCAGGGACATTACAAAGTCCTGTTGTGCAACTTACTTAGGCAGTCCGTTAATAAATGTAGTGGAACCAAACGTTTTCGCTTCGACGGAACTCAGCTAGTGACCAAACGTTCCTCGAGGGTTTTAAGTTGTAACTACTTTATTGGATATTGCTTTTTTTAAAGGAAGTTATTGTTAACTTATATTAAAATCTATATCNTGCATACCAAAACTGACATATAATTGTGTCATCAAAAAAAACAACAATGAATTGTCCACTAAGAGCGATTTACGTCTATATTTCAACATAATTATTTAAGGTCACCCTACATAAAGGAAATAGCTAAGAGTGCCGAGGCGCGAGCGAGCAGATCGGAGCGGAAGTGGCGACCGTTCCCACGGACATTCATCCGTTACTTCACCTCGTCTCACCCGCCCTCCTCCCCGTCTCCTCACCTCTACCACTCCCATTACTTTCTTGGAAAATCTGGGTTTACTGAGCACAACAATGAAACATAAACAATGACCGCTACAAAATGTCCCCTTTAATATGGCTTGACGGAAAACCAAATAACAAATTAGGTGTTCTGTTACACATTAAAGAGTCTTGTTGGACCAATATTAACTCGAAATTATACGTATACTATAGTAATTCTTTGAAATCATTGGATAACATTTCTGTTCTTAACTACTACTTAGACACGATATAACATAGTACAGAAATTCATTAGAAAAAAATTGGAACCTAAAAAGAGCATCACGTTACCCATTACATTGTTAAAGATATTTTTCAAACTATATTTTTATTTCAGATTTATCCAGTTTTTAATTCCATATGCTGCAGTCTATTCCAGCATGGCGATTCTGTCGTGAAAAACAGACTGTATTGGGGGTTTTGTCAAGGGGGTCTGGGCCGGAACAATATGCTTCATAAAATAACAGACAACCGTCATGGGTAGACGGTTTCGACTTCGTTGGCTCCTGATGTTTCGGTCGATGTAATCCATCCAAAGGACACACTCTTAATAACTTGAATAAGATTTAAAGTCGGTATTAAATGCTATAAAAATAAGTTCTTAAATAAACTATGCATAATAGCAAAAGAATGCGAGAAATTTTGTGTTATGGGTAACAAATAATTGAAATATATTTCTGATAATCTTTCAAAGGATTGAAACTTAGTGTGTGAAATGGATTCACAACTTCTTGTTGCGAATACCAGATTAAGAATACCGAATTAATTATTATTAGTTACCATCCTAATTCATCCCATGAGTTCCGTAAGAGGCGACTAAGACAAAAAAGTATAGGACAACATCACTGCAAAAACAATGAAAACTTGAAAGAAAAAAGGAGGCCCCTCCTCTTTTGTTTCAAGCGTCAAAAACCCTTCCTTCGAAGGGAGGGGCTCATGTCCAGCAGTGGACATAAGCATTAAAAACTGATATACATATTTATATTTATATTTCAGACATCTAACACACAACGCTATCTAGTCCCAAACTAAGCAGAGCTTGTATTATGAATATATAAATACAAACTGATATGAATACACAAATACTTTTTTTTGTAAATACATACATGTAAACATAGAAAACACCCAGACTCCGAAACAAATATTTGCAGATCATACAAACATTTGGTCCGACTCAGGATTCGAACTTGAGACCTCAAGGACAGCAGTCGCGTACGCTACCACTGCGCCATCGAGGCTGATAATGTAATAAATAATACAGATGAATAATATTCCTAACCTGACGAATATACCTAGGTTTTTTGAATGACTCATAGTCAACTATGCATCTTCTTGCTTTAAATCTATTTGATTTTGGGTTACACAAATGAAGTTAATTTCGAAGTCATAAAATACAAACAAAACTATTTAAGTTCTAAGAACTAAAGTAATTTGATGTTCATTTCAATTTCGTTTTTCGCTTTTTCATTAAAACGTAAGAAGTAGACGCCACTCAGTACTTGGATAGATAGTAGCCGTGTTTTATCTTATCTAATAAATAGTAGGTATTTCTAAATTCGTAGGTATTTCGGGTATAATCGGATTTTAGTAGTTATCTGGTATTCAGAGCTGTGACATTGGGTGAAATGACATAATATTTCAACTTTTCTGTATTTCGGAATTCATAACCCGGATATCCCTTTTCGATTTCATATGTTAACCTTTTCAAGAAAAACAAATTATTGTCTCACATATATATGCGGGACATAATATCTTTGCCTATTTTATATCATTTTTTATTACCAAATAATATTCGTAACACTATTATGCCTTAACTCTCTAAACAAATAAATAAAATTGTAGTCTCTGTTTATGATTTCAAATTAACAGCTTTTCTCTACATGCGCATAAAAGTAAATGTTTGCATGTCTGCCCGTCTGTTTGTTCCGGCTAATCTCTGGAACGGCTGGAACTATTTAAAAAAGACTTCCACTAGCAGATAGCTGATAATATCAGGCGTAATTTAGACTACCTTTATTAAACACAAGCTTCGCCCCATGGTGATACCCGCTGTTGTTGTAAAGGTACATCTACAACAGCTCGTAACACCGCGGGAGTTAGCTAGTTCTTAATAAAATTGATAAATATTAATAATATCGGGTCAAACTTATGATAACTGCCATCAGACCAGAGCAACGTGAGATAAGAGGCATTAAATAGAAGCTTTATATTATAAGGATAAACAGAATGTTGGTCAAGGGCCGAGGGCATTTCAAGGTGTTCGACATACCGACGGAAGAAGGGCAATAATGACAAAACTAATTTAAGACAAGTTAATGATGCATCAGAGATGATTACATTTTCAAAGGGATATATATCTTACAATAATAGAGAGACGGCCTCAAAATATGTATAAGATTTGATCAAGTTATACATTATCTTTTTAACATTCTTAAATGTCGTCCTATGGGTATAGAACATTAAAAATTAGACATTGCCTAAAATGATTTTCTAAATATATTTTTAGACAATATCTTATTCTTAAATATCAACTGTTTACAATTTTCTCTTAAAATATCTCATACACAGTGCTCTGATCCAAAACTAGGTACAGTCTGTGTTATGGTTACGAGATTGCTGATAAACAAAAACCAAATATTTCTAAATGCACACATTAATTAGACAAATTGGCTGAATATGACTGCCCGGTTGGCGCAGTGGTAGCGTATGCGACTGATGTGCTCCAGTTCTCGGGCGCGATCCTCGTGTTGGACCAAATCTTTGTATAACCTGCAAATATTTGCTTCGGTGTTTGGGTGTTTCTATAATATGTATGTATTTACAAAAAAAAAGTTTATATGTATTTATATCAGTTGTCTAGTACCCATAACACAAGCTCTACTTTGCTCGGGACTAGATGACGTTGTGTTAGATGTCGCAATTATTTATTTTTTTATTAAATTTATAAAATTACACCCAGACATAGAATTAAATTATTGTGCTCAACACACAATTATTTGTCCTACATGGGAATCGAAGCTACAACCTCCGACTTAGCAGTTAGGGTCATTAATCACTAGATGTGGGTCTAAGTTTATATCTCAGTAAATACAATTATAAATTGTTATAGCCAGTAGTAAGTATCTAATATAACAGAGTGACTCGCATTGCTGATTGAATCTATCTACTTATTTACTTGTATCATGGGAAGATAAGTATAAAATTGAATTAGGTAGTTTTTCATCCCGTATCACGAAGGATAGTGTTTATTTGATAATCCATCTTTAACTTTCTATATCATGACCTAATCTTTATCGTTTGATAAGGAGAGGCTATAAATATTAGTGTGCCTGAAATGTGATCGACTTCTCAGGTCTCCAGTGAGTTTTCGTTAATTATTATAAATAATTAAGAGGGAAGGTTAGGTTAAAATATGTATGTATGCTATGTACCTACTGCAAAATATTTATTCGAATAAAAGCATCATGTTATATTTGTATGATTCACAAATATTTATTCTAAGTCTAAAAGTCTGTGTCTGTTAATTACGCTCGCTCGTATGATCGGAAAATCCCGAAGTCTTCTTAGTAATATCGTATAAGTGCTGTATTAATCCTATTCTAAGAATACGAACAAAAAATAGTTCGTATTACTAAAAGATAGAATTGAAATTAACGTTAGTTAACTACTGCATTTAAAATCCATGTGCAACGAACGATGTTAAAACAAACAAATAAATTTGTAACTTATTGACATATTATTAAGTACATTACATATGGCACGAAATACGACTTTGATTTGATTAATGTCTTGAAAATGAAAAAAATATAGCCGTTATTATATAGTATTCATTGCCCAAACAGGATCTTTAGTAAGTATCTTGACATTTACTAAAGTTACTGATTAAGATTTATAAGCAAAGCAAAGCATATACCCGATACGCTGTAGCCAACTTCAAAACAATGGTAATGGATAATTCGATTCGTGTTTACAGTATCGAACACGATCCGGTGATCCCGAATAGAACCGATGTCTTTGTCGAAGAAATACTAGGCAGTATAACGCCACACCCACAATAGGCCCAGCTGATCTCATTGTTTAGTCTACACATGAACGCTTTTAATTCTCAGCAAAACTCATTACAATATCATGTGATTACGATTACTTTAAACATTAATTATTAGTTATTATAAATATATTATGAGTTACGATAGTCGGAGTATTTTTGAAATGCATTGTTTGGTGAAATTGTGAGAGCTTATTATCTTATAAAATTAAATGTTATCTTAGAAGAAAAAAGTATATCTCTGATTTGGTCTTCGATACTATCTTATGACTGTAGTCTCAGCTCAAAAGTCTTAGTACCTCTTGTTTTAATTTCCAATACATAAACAGATATTACAGAAAGGGAAACTCTAAAATGAAATACTTCAACTATGGTGTGATACCTACTTACGTCAGCGTATTGAGGAGCCTTAAACACTTGATTAACAATTTTGGCTTATAGATTTTCTGGACTACAACTACTGCATATGCCAGACCTTTCCTGCTTTCGCTGCAGAAAATGCCTCAAAAATCAGCCACGTAAACATTGGAAATATTAACTACCGGGACAGGTCAGCTAACTTCTACTTAGATTTTTCTTTTTTCGGAATTCCAACACCATAAATATTATAAGGTAAAACATTAAAGTTAAGTAACAATAAAGCCATTTACAGGTACTCGAAAATAGATTAAAAACATCAATACTTTTCTGGAATCTCTGTAGGAAAAGTAACAGGACCTAATAACACTAAAAAATTAAAACTAATTAGATAAAAAATAAAAACTTAAATAAATGTAATATTAGGCTCCTAGGATTGCCTTTAAAAAATGTTGTAACATGTATTGTTTGACGTATGAAGGTTTGGATCTGAAAAGCTCAAACTCGCCGCATAATTTATACATATCATTTACGGATCTACTCGCTTGAATAAATTATGAATTTTTGCGGTAGTTGGTATTGCCAAGGGAAGATTGTGTCTGACACACATATTATGCGTTATTCTGAAGTTAATTTTCTCTAGAAAAATAGAGCAATCTATATCTACGTTAACAAATTTTAGTAACGTTACAATTTCAGAAACGGTACACCTATTCGTTAAAGGCATACTATGATACCTTCTAAATCTCACCACATATCCATGGTCAATTCACTTACACATATACTACAAATATCTTTAAAACTTCCTTTAAATGGACTCAATACGATCAATATAAATACCATAATGCGGGTTATGAACCTCAGATGCATACTCGTACTCGAAGGTAGTGCGCACCAGTGCACAATAAAGCCCTTTAATGGGTTTAATATTTTCAAAGTATGATGTTGATCTAATAATAAAACGTAAGGTTTGTGTCAAATATATTTTGAATTTTATGTTTCATTATCCTCAAGGTATCATCAATATTAAACTGATCCTTAAAGGTAAGAAAATTTTGCACTGTAATAGTGTTGTGAGACTCTACATTAGTTTGCAATTTCACTGTTTGACTCGTCATTTTGTAACCTTCATATAATATGTGATTTTTCTTCAATATTCAACATTCTTATATTTCTGTTTTACGACATAGTAACGCGTCAACACACGATCTAAACAAAACTAAAGTTTTAAAATCAACCTGTAATTCACGCGGTCAATTATTGCATTGAATAAGTCGTAAAACATGCAAGGTCAAATAGCAAAGAGCGGGAAAGAGTTTTGAATAAGGTAGGAGAATAACAATCTTTCTTAGGCTTAGGGTATACTATCACGGCCAGCTCCTTTATTCAGATTGATGGATTTTAATTGTTGTTCAATTTTATCGGGACTAATATTAATATTATTAATATTAGTAATTTAAGGATGTTGATAGTCAGAAATATCCGAATATAATACACTTTCACTCACGGAAGCGTCAAGGAAAGTTGATTGGAAATATTGTGAAAACAAATTACAAAAAGTTTTCCCAGTATCCGCATAAGCACTTTCCTGGTTCATAACAGATGGAAGCGCATGTGAGGACTTATTGAGTAATTTAACGTATCACCAGAACATACAGTGGTAAACAATGACATAATTCTCAACTCGAGCTATATAGGACTGATAGTATTCATCTTCTATCTTTGTTGCACGTTTTATAAGTAACGTAATCGCCTATATTACTTTTCTTTTAAAACTTTTTTAAGAGACGAATTGTACCACACAGGAAAATTACTACTATAAATAACAATTTTTCTTCTTTTTCTTTTGATGATATGGCAATCAGCCGGATCAGCTATTTCTGCCAATGTCAAGTATTTCAAGTCTTCGAGTCTTCTTCAAGTCTTCGTCGTGATGGAATTAATGATAAAAAATATAAAAAATATGGATGACATGAATTGGGGACCGTCTTTCGCACAAACAAAAAACGATCCTAATAACAATTTTTAAGGCATGTGCACATCTTGAAGTTTCCATAGACATCTATAGAAGTCATTTGTGACATTGTTTATATAACGTTTAGTTACAATTTCATTCCAATTAATTTGAGAATGATCAGAGTAAATTCGGTCAAAGTCACCAGCTTTGTAATTGAAAATTTTTCTTTTATTTTGCGAACGTAAGCTTTGGGTGGACAATTCTAAATGGATACAGATTGATTTAAGTTATAATTTTAGTACAACGGGTCCTCGCAGTGTTTCACTGCTACATTTACATCGCAAAATTAAAGATCTAAGACCCTATAAATTACATTATTACATTGATCAAGATTTGTTTCCAATAGTACATCCGAGAAATTCATTTGGCTCCCATTAAAAATTCACGTGGCGTCCATCATACCATTGACCACTGGTAGCCAGTTAATAGATGACATGTTAAAGACACCAAGAATGAATTAAAATTAACTAAGTTGATCAGAGAAATTCACTCACTGAGAGTTTAGCGAATTAGCTCCACTTTAGTTATATAAATATACAGTACACACTTGTAGTTTGACAATACCTCTAACAGAACGCAGCGTCACTGAGACCCATATTTTTCAGCTGATGAGCGCCACTTTGGCTGCTCAACGATAGCAAACCTACGGTTCACAGCTAAAATGGCACCCCACCATATCTCTTTGTGTTTGGGATCTAACAGCAAAGTGTAAGATAGTTTAAACGTAATGGTTCCTGTTCGTCACTCACTGTGATTACAATAAAGAAAATTGCTTGGAAAAAAAATTACACATTAATGAGCCAAATAACAAACCGTCGCACATAAATTGAGTGATAGAGCGTCGTGATCGTACAAGTGGACCGGATCTCCGGCGTGTGCGTCGGCGAGCGGAAGTGCGCAAGACTTCCGCTCCCTCGGGAGTCAACGTCACGCGTCTGCGACTGCGCAACCGTGTCTTGCCAACGAGCGGCTTTCACGACACTACAACATACATCACCAATATTAAACGAGTTTTAAATATGGAAGCCGTCGGAATATGGAAGAAATTAGACGATCCTTTGAACGTGTTATACATTCAAAATCACTCATTAGTAAAAGTCCTTTCGAAATAGGTATGTTTGGATTAATTACTGTAAGTTGGGTAATTAAGCCACGCGAAGAAAACGACTCAAATGTCTCCGTTTAATCACAAAGTAGGAAATGAATAATTATTATTATTATTACGCAAATCAATCTACTACCATTAATGTCCAGTAAATTGTTATTAACTTCTTCTTACATGCTCGTACTCAAGTTATTCATAATGTCCATATATATATATATATTTCCAGAATTTCCTTGTTTCTTATACAAACACGAAAAACCCAAAACAACTAATTTAGCCGGTTCCGTAAACGAAAAATTTTACCTATACTCGGTTTTCGTGTCAAAGTTGCAATCTCTGGTTATTATTACGTATAATATTATTACATTAGTATTTCCTGCATATTGTTATTGGTTATTGTTCACGAAGTTTATTTTAGCAGCTAGTATCTGGTACCTATAGTAAACTGTTAATTTTATCTCTCTACGTTGTTTGGCCTTCGTTCATGTTATTTGTTGCCGAGATTCTTTTGCTTTGAATATTTTGTTTAAAATACGTATGTACTATTTATGTGAGTCAAGTATTAAAAAGGTTTCATGCAGCTATGGCTAGAAATTGACGACCTAATGATTATTTTTTTAACCAGTCAATTTTAAATGTAGATGTCAAAAACACTGACAGATACTTGTACAATTTTATTATATTTTTGTAGGCGTTCACATTTTTATTAAAGAAATATACCAAAAATATTATGTCTTGTGATGACGAAGCTCCAAAAAATATTTTACCTCTGGATATATGCACAAACGTACATCAAAAAATTGAAGCTGATCAGGTAATAAATCAGTATAATACACATTTTAGGTAAATTATAAGCAGACACAGAAGAAATGATCCCAATTATCACATGTAGACCCCTGGCTTAGTCAAAACTACAAAACGGATTTAGATGCAACTTACAGTAATATAGATTTTAAATCAGATAAATATATATACACAGGGCGAAAGCTAAGTCCTATATCAAATGAAAATGTGCCAAGAATATATATTGTTAGCAAGTTAGATGAACATATTCAAAACTAACCACACCGGCTTTGTAATTTAAATACCTCCATGGGTATAATATCTACGAGCTTTTCAAGAAATTCTGGAACTAACATCACTAATCTGACAGGTCTTTCGACTATTATACGATTGCGTAGGAATGTTTAGAATTTACTTGATTTTCATTAGTTCTTCTTGATTTAAATATATCAAGTTATAACCCCGTATAACCAGACTAATACTTCATGTTTGGCAACTTTAATTTAATAAAAAAATTAGCTTACTCGCCCATCTTCCTTTGCGTCTCTCAAAAATAATAAACTTTTCCGATTTTGCAATTTTTTTATTTATACTCGGCTCCTATAAGTTCTGGCGTGATGTTTTATAGCTACTCAATACTTAAAGAATAATGAAATTGTTTCAGCCGTTCACGCGTGATGGATATATATATATATATACGATTTTATCCTACTTTTTAAACAGGTACATGTTATATGTAAAAAAACCCGGGCCAAATAAAACAATGAATTTTTATGCTCACAGATGTTTCACTTTACCGGTGATCGAACCTGTGATCCTTAGCGTAAAAATCGGTTCATAAACTTCTTCACCATCAAACCGTCAAACCAGGTTCAGAACCTGAAAAAACAACTCACCGTTAAGTTCTATAAATGTTTTCTCTCTAGATACCCATCGATGTACTAAAATTAGAAGAAAAGGAAGCATTGGGCAGCCAAGAGCAACTTGTATATTACCACATGAAACCTCCTCCAGTACCGATGCCAGCATACCCATTAGTCATTTGTTGCTCACCTAAGCATTTACATTTTGAGCTTATAGATGAACCTGTACTGGCTAAAGTTAGGTAAGCATTTAACTTAGCTACTCTCGAATATTAACCAAAGAAACAAAGTGCAACTGCTTCCGTATATATTTTTCTACATAATAATACAATAATTTTTGCAAACTCGGAAATGAGTTGTAAGCAGGTGAGTAGCCATTATTAATTCAGGAGTCCCAAGAATAAGGTAAAGATACAATATGAACGTTTAAATATAGTATAAATTCCTGTAAGTTTAATACGAGTATGTAAATAACTAGTCGCTTACTGCACAGCGTTATAAATTGCTCTGCGCGTCCTATCTACATGCAGTGCTGTGGACTATGGGGCGAAAAGTCGCGACTTGGTGCTAGTTGGCGATCTTACCCTCGTTCTAGATTCTGGCTACCTCCAGGACTCCACACAATCCTCTACGTCCGAGCAGTACCCCATCCGAGTACACCTGTCTCATCAGCTGCCTCTGCTCTGCAAATTGATGCAAGTCATTTAAGAGATAATGTCACGGGATATTTCACGATCCCCATAAAAACAAATTTCTTAAAATACAAACCAGTTTGCGGTGAATAAAGATATTTCTTGTAATAAAACGTCACTAAAGAGATATTACTGCAGCGTTTTATTTTACTTTGTATTGTTTCAATAAGATTAGACGTGAGGATTTATTTGTTAGAGGTATTTGTGTCTGTCCCCTTTAAGTTTAACTGTTTTCACTATTGAATTCACATTGATATTTTATTGAGTCATGTATTATGTGAGAGACTCTGAATATTTAGATCTTGTAAATTACTGGAGTGGTTTAAGCAAATAACGTGTGAACCGTGTAGTATTAGTAATATTCTGAGTTGCATAGTTCCGATGCCAACTTTTAATGTACAAGTCTATCTCCCTTCTTAGGATTTGTAAAAAAATTGTTTTGAAAAAATCACTGCTCCAAACGGACGAAGTCCCGGGTACAGCTAGTAACTAATAAAAACCAAAACTTGACGAATGAATAGTACGGTTTAAATTATTTCAGAGACACGGATTTTTAGTAAATTAAAATTAATGTAATGTTAATTTGCATGCTCACGGAGATGTATGGTTCCTTTTTTATATATTTTATCCTTGACTTTGAAATTTGACTTCGCTTTAGGTATTAGTATATAGTATAGACTTGTTTATAACCTGTTTTATCATGTTAATTATTTAGCACTAGCGCCGTGCGCCTTGCTAAGATGAGATATAATTGTTACGTCATTTTGTTAAAAAAATCATATTGTTTTTGAGCACCGAAAATGTCTAAATGATATAATATTCTTGTTTCTAAATTAAGTGACTTTCGGCTATAATTTCATTGTGGTGATGCTTTTCATTTCACGTTGAAATTGTCAAAAACTTTATTTTGCAGAAATATATAGTAACATTATGAATATAAACACATAATTGGGTTATTTAGACAATTAAAGGCGATGATAACTGTTTTAGCTGTGTAGCCGTACTTAACAAAAATATCTGAAGACAGGTATATTATGAAGTGTAAAGAAATTGTTAATATTATATATTGTAAGTTACGTACGTGTTAAAATAAACATAGCTATGTAGATAATACGTGATAAAGGAACTACATTCTTTATCTAAGATTAGAATATTTTAATCTGTAAACAACTTGTCATAGCTTCGTAATCCTTTGTAGGCATGTGAAAATTGGTTTGTTAGGGAAAATCATGAAAAAACCAATTTTAACATGGTTTTTCAAATAGGTATACCTAACAGAGGTGGAGTTAGTGATAAAATAATTATATTGACATTATCGTCTCGAAAAGGTAGAAATTTATTAGAATGTCGGTACAGTTTTGTTTATCCAGAGTTTCAGACGACTTTATATATATATAGGTTATGAGTAAACTTAACGTGTGACTGCAGTTAACTGAAACTGAATTCATGATAGTGCCTTATTAATATTTTTGAAAGAGCAAAGTTTATTTAGTTAGATAAACATATTTGTAAGAGTCACCAAGGCATGGCATTGTTTCAACAAATAACATTTCTATTTGAAATCGAGGTATCTGAAAGAAGGCTCAATCAAGTTGAATTTAATGTATAACTCTTTGCATTCCTAAAATAATTATTATATTAAGACTTAATATTATGTTACACTTGTGAAATTGATAACCCAACATGCATTGTTGTTGTGTTTCGAAACTGTCATAAGAATTGGTAACGGTCTTTCTCGTCGCATGCGCAGCCGTAGTCCCAACTCGGTACTTCCCGCGTCGCAATATTAGGCCTAATAATCTTGTTGGTGACTCAATTCCTTTGTCTTCATCTTTAACATTATTACAGAGAGTAGAGACATTGATTAATAACCACTGAATATATTTTTAGTTGTTGCATCATTTATTCAGTTTAGTCGAACAGATTTTTTTGCGTTGCGTTTCATAAGCACTCTTTTATGAGTCTTTGTCAGTCAAGCTTTTTATAAAGCTAAATCTACCTATGTGTTTACCTGAACATGCTGTTGATTATACAGACTGATACTAATTTATGAAATTAGGAATCAAGTACTGCTTAACTTACTTTTACTTACCCTTACGAGTTAGGTACTGACAATAATCTCTCTACTTACACATTCTAAGTTTCGAAAATTTAAGTTTTTAGGATTCACTCCTGTGTTAAGTTTTCCAAGAAATAAATAATTTTATTGTATTTTTTATTTATGAATAATCCACGCTACGATACCCATAAAGAGTCAAAATTCAAATTATTTCGAAATGAAATGTTTTTTTTTAATAAAGGTCCGGAAAAGCCAATAAATAACGTCTTATTTTGATTGTTTATTCAACAAACAAACATTTCAAACATGATAATAGTGGTATGGAACAAGCTGAAGATGGCTACATTTCTTGTTGGCAATTTTTATTGTCAACATCTTTTACAACCTATTTACCACGAAAAACGACTTTGGCTTGAATGTTAATCAGTCTGATTATATTAATCATTTCAAATTATACGAATATAGAAAAATGTTGTTTATAATAAATTAGTTCTAATGTTATTTTCGTTTAATGTTGATTGTCGTTTGAATAAAATTATTTGTGTTGTGCCTACGAGCCGCAACAGCGCAAGAAATAGATTTTACGAGTGCGTGTGGCGCGATATTTACGTGTGTTTACACTTCAGACGATTTTATAGGCGCAACGACACCATCATGTGCCATATTAACATATAAGGAGCACTTTAGGACCATTGCGCTATTACGTAACAGCTATGTTTAACTACGATACACGATCAAACTAACTTTATTACGCGTGTTATATTTCTAATTTACGACTTTATGCCAATTCCTAGTCAACGAACTGTCAAAATTTGATTCCTTGGAGAGACACCTTATGAAATAACAACTTTAGAGTAGGTAGTACATAAGGAACTAGCAGCAAAACAACTTCAGACTATTCTAAGAAATATTGCACCATGAGTAAATAAAAATTGAACTCTTCTACAAAAAACCTTTAAATCAGAATCGATTTATAACCAGAAACCTTGAATAACATAATCTTAGATTAGTAATAAAACAAACACACTTAAATAAATACGATATTAGTAAGTGGTTGTGGCAATTGGCAAGTCCCGTCGCCAGCGAATAATCAGTTGAACCAGCTACAAGGCTTCCGGGTACTGATTGCTGCTGATTGATATTGATTCGTACACTTGTCCTGTATCTCGTGATACCTCACTTGTTTGGTACCGTTACATACAGAAGAAGATATCTACTATATATACTTGTATTACAAAGCGGTAAAGTTTGTGAGTTTGTAGGACTAATCTCTGGATCTACTAAACCGACTTTTTAAATTATTAATATAAAGCCACATTACTTATGAGAGCTATAGGCTATGAATAAAATTATAATTACCGCGATATCCAACATATACGCGGAGTCACCGGTAAAAGCTACTGAAAAATATGGTCACACAATTAGATAGTTGAAGATCTATAAGACACCTTCACTTAAGTATATAACCATGTTCTAGATCGATCTACAAATAATATTTGTTGCCGTTCGAAAGGAAACAGAAACCAACCTACTTATACTTTCGTTCATATAAAGTGTTGTGATGTCATCATTCTATTAACAAGGAGAAAATATCATATTGTGTGTGACACCTTCTTTGAAATACCGACGTTTCACCTATTCAATTTTGTTCAAAGCCATTTTATTATTGTCGGGGAGTCGCCTGTTCTTTATTTATACTTAACATAAAACGATTTCAACAATTTAATTTCATCGTTGCTTGTGATGTTCTATTCGGAACACAAATTATCGACTCGGTTTGATCCCACGCCTAAAATAAAATATCATATTTCCTGTCAGACGCGCAAGCTTCAGTATTCGAGTGTCTTTTTTTTCCTCTATTTTTTCAGGCCACAACGTTTTTTAAGGAACTGCAGCGCACATGTTGGTACAACACAAGCGTCATTTTACGAGTATTTGGTGTCTGACGACAATACTTATTTTCTACTAACGGCGATTCGCGGGTTTTGCTGCTTCTTTATTCGGATAATGTTCACTGTTTGATAATTGTTAATTTTTATCGTAACCTTATTTTTTTTTAAATAAATGTAGTCTAAGTTACTCTTACGCTATCAGTCAGTGAAAGTCCCGTCAAAATCGGTCCAACTGAGTCAGGCCACTTTAGTGGAAAGCTATTATTAATCTGAAATTACAAACACACACTTTAAATTTATTTATATGTATGCTGTATATTTGTAAAAATGCTTATTCTGTCTTGATGAGCAGATTGTTTTTTGCCAACATATAACGGACGAACTAGTTTAAATTTTAATATATATTCTTATGTAATGCGTAACAAAGTATAATGTCTAGATACCAGTTTTATTACAATATATTTATTGGTACCTATTTGGATAGAATCAGATAAGCTTTACTTCGAATTAATTATTTAAAAAATAATCAAGTCAAATTGAAGAAAAAAATTGTTAGCATTGACTAACGATTTTTCTTCTATTATTACTTTCGGTTTCTTACCTGATTCTTTATCCGTCGAAGACACTACGTGTTCCTTAATTTAATGTTCGGGTACATAAAAATGTCATGCTGATCCGTTGAGTTATTGAGTGTGAAAGCGTAACATTCGAACATACATTCGCATTCGAAATTAGTTGCTGTTATTTAATATTGGTAATTCGTCCAATAAAAACACGAGTCGACTAATGATGTCAGCGTAATAATGTTTAACAAGGTATGTAACACATCGGTAATATATTCATTGACGTGATTTCACAATGGTCGATCAGAGGTAGTTGCATGAGAGCTGCCGTTAGGCGACTTTAGAAGCGTGCTCATGGTTAGCGGTGGTGTATTACAGGTGGTGCGCTGCTTCTCACGACCGGTTCCGCACGGCTTGCATAACGGCTTGCACCGGCGCAGCCCAGAGCAGTGCGCTGCTGGCGCACGTAACGCGCCGCAACAACACATATTATGCATGTAGGGCGCATGTCGGCGACGACATCGCGCGTGTTAGATCTAAAATACTGGATGACGTCACTGTAACATTTGTACTTGATTTATGCCTAATTGCTATGGTACGTCCTCCCTCGAATTGATATAACAGATAGATATTCGCTTTTTAATGTTATCACAGCTTCGTATTTCAATTACGGTGGTCACGCTACAACAAATCTAAGCCAAATACAAATTTAAAATACCTAACTACTGCTGAGTGCTGAAGAACTAAACACTTTAGTGTGGGTTGTAATTTATACCAAATGTAGCTAGAAGAAGACGACCAGAGGACTAGATATATGGAAAAACTCAGACTAAAACTAAATTTGTAGAAACACCGCTCCAATGACAGCATCTAGCCATAAAAATAATAAAGTACATTTATGCTTAAGATGATATTTATTTTTGTGAATAAGATAAGGCTAATTAGAACCATTATTGTAGGAAAGCTGCTGCGTATATCGAGTTTCGGATTTAAGAGCTTCAGGTAGTCAATTCGTCATGTCTGTGACAATCTAAAATCTCATTTCACCCAAACCATTTGCACTCATCTGCCTTTTATAGCGCTACCACAAAAGCCGCGTGTAGAGTTACAAATGAAGATGGCATGCGCACGAGACATTGCAGATTGTTCAGTGAGATATATGTTCAAATCTCGCCTTCATCAACAAAAGATCAGATTCCGTGATTGGAATCCAATGCACCCATTTTACGGAAGCGGTAGGCGCCAGCTGCCTGTATGGTATCGAATACCACCGCGATAGAGCCTTCCTTAATAACAAAAATGTAACGTGAACTGACGACGTGCATCTTCAAAATGTTTTTACGCTAAATTGAACCAAGACAGTGCGAGTCTTGTAATCTACACCGACCACGTATTGAATGATATCTTTGAAAATGTCTTCGGTTCTCGTTATACGTTGCACTGATAAGCTGTTACTTTAATTGGAGTCGAATATCATTCCTTTGCAAATACGCTGAGTTATATATTAGAACTGTTTCAATTTGCTGACGCTATGTCTGGTAATAAAATGATATTTACTACATTTCCATTTTTCAGTTTTGACATACAATTGGCATATTAAGTGTTAACAAATTTAAAATATTGAAATATCCTCTAAAAATATTCTTTGTGATATATTTGTGTAGGTTACTGATAAATTAGATTTAGCAGCTAAACTTATCAAATACGCATGACTAAATAGTGTACACTATTTATACAAATAAATAAAATTGGAGTGTCTGTTTGTAATATAAAAATAACCGCTTTTTACTTAATATAAACACGGTACATATACCAAAATAACATTTTTTCATAATTTTTCTCTGTCTGTTTGTTCCAGCTAAACTCTGGAACGGCTTGACAGATTTTGACAAGACTATCACTGGCAGGAGCCGATGTAATGAGGAGTAACTTAGGCTACTTTAGTTTCAGAGGAGCGTTGCCTCGCGGTGTTACCTGCGGTTGTAAAGGTACAGCAACTCAGCTAGTTAGGTTTGTTAATACACATACACGAAACGAACACCGTTTCGCTTGTGTGTATAAGTTCACCGCGACGCAGGTTAAAGGATATTTGCTAGTACGGAAGTTGTCATAAAATATGATTTTAATATACTTATTGAAATGTAATAATATAATACCACTTTTGTACACCATTACTCATTAAACAAGTTAAATCATAACGCGTCCAAAGATTGTCTTTTAATACAAACAAGACAAAAAAATGAATTAAAATATGATTCTTTTACTGTTTTTATTTATACCTAATAGCATTACGTATCAATATAACCTTGTTTGTTTTGAAAAATGGATGTTCAAGTGCTGTTTCGAGAATAAAAAGCATGTCACGATGTCCGTTTTTCTTCGAAAAACAACAATTCTTATTTCGAAAACGTTTGCTTTTTTACTTGCTGGTCACGTTAATATAAAGTGGCATTTTAAATATGCACAATTTATGATACATAAGGTATGCGTCATCGAAATTTGTTCTATACTAACAGCTGCATACGAAGTTTTTATTATACTAGCTGCCCCGACAGACTTCATTCAATATTTTTTTTATATGGGCACAATCGAGCCTAGGTATCGCCTGATAGACACCCGCAACACCAGAGGCGTTGTTCGTCAGGGGATACACAAATGCGTTGCCTGCCTTTGGGGGTTGGGGATGGGAATGAGGCAGGGGTTGGGGTATGGGCCTCCGGTATCCTCCTTCCGTCGGTGAAACACAGCGCAAGCGCTGTTTCACACAGGTTTTCTGTAAGGTCCTAGTATCACTCAGGCCGAGCCAGCCCATTCGTGCCGAAGCGTGGCTCTCCCACGGTCTGCCAGCCTGTCGCGGTCTGTAAATAAATACGTGTTCTTTTTACTATTTTTCTCGCAATTTTCACGTTTTTTCCATAGAGCCTTACTTGCCTTCAAAAGATATGAAAAAAATGAATTGATAGCGTGGTTCTCGAGTTTTGCGCTAAGTAACTCTTTTGAAGTTTCATTTTCATTTATATATTTTAGATAATGGCTACATTTCACTGTGAAATAATGTGGTTACATTGGTGAGAAATACAGAACAAAACTTACGCGAAAATAGATAAAAATAATCTTCGAAATCAGTTATTTTGACAAAATTTGAGCTCGATCGATGCAGAACTTTTTGAGTTTTTAAAGAGTAAGTACAAAACACATTTTTATTTTTGAAAAAATTACTTATTCTTTTGTGTCAGATAACTTAGTTTGTGTTCGTACTACAACCACGCTACTTGAAAAAAAAACTATTCATTCAGAGGTGACTGAAACAATCATGGTCTCGAATAGAACATAAGCAATTTTATTATTAAAGTGTACGAAACTGCGTACAAAAGTGGGTATAATTATTACTGACTCGGTAGCATATGTGACTGTTATGCTTGAGGTCTCGGGTTTTATTCCCGAGTCGGATCAAATGTTTATATGATGATCAAATGCAAATACTTATTACGGAGTTTTGGCGTTTTCTAGATTAAATAAGTAGGTATTTACAAAAAAAAAAACATATGTATTTATGTCAGTTGTCTAGTACCCATAATACAAGCTCTGCTTAGCTTGGGACTAAACGGCGTTGTGTATTAGATGTCCGAAATATTTATTTAAAATTATACAACTACAGCTGAGTATATTCCTTTAAAATACGTAGACAATAATTTGTCAAAATATATAACAATAATATTTGTGTTTAAAAAAGGCAAAGTGTTTATGATATTAAATAAGGCAAAGCAATAACTTATCACAAATAACTTCAAGCATTATGTCTATTTTTATTGTAATTCGTTCTGAAAAGTTGGGTGCGGAAGTCCTGTTACCGGAAGCCGGTTGGCGGGGAGGCTGGGGGAATATCCGGTGACGTCCTATCCGGACTTTAACTTCCGGTTCACTATCACTATGATTTTCTCTCTACGGCTGTCGAGAGTAAAAATTATATGTAATATTTTAACAATATTTCATGCTCGATGATATGGAAATGTCACAAATTGATTCGTTGACCTTTTTCTATGTTATATGTAAACTATTTATGTTCATACGTGCAGCAGAATACACATTATATATATGATCCACTGCAGTGCAAGGTTTAAAACTTACTTTCATGTTTCACTACACAAAGTCAAACGTTTCATTAGAAGTCGTTCTGAACTGTATACCTACTTTTTATAATTATGTTTATTACTTATGTGAACTGATCTGTAATCTTTGAGAAATAAATATTTCTAACATTTGTCTATCAGGACTTACTTGACGCATTTAATTTTACTTAATTTTTACTCCCCTATCATAACATGTCTGTACTAATACACTTGTTTTCATATGTATTTTTATCCGTAAGTGACCTTTGCCTATAAATAACTAAAATGAGTGTTATTATTATAACTAATCTAGTTAGTATTTCACTGAATGTCTGGACGACATCCTGAATTTGTGTTTTGAAGCGCAATAATATTAGACTTCTAGGAAGCTGCAAATTTATGTATAATTCCAAGTTAAATATTAAATTAAAGGTAAACTATTCCGTCCCATAATTCAATTGCCCTGACTTAAAAACCCAGATCAGTTTAAACTAACAAACAGTAAATCTAAACGCGCTTTATTTTCATTGTATCAAAACAGATTACTGTTAATTTGAAAAAAAAATCAAGAATATTATCCATATAGTACTTAGACTACCTGTTGCTAACCTCTTTATTGACGTTCAGAAATGTTACACAATAGTTATGATCTAATGATATTCTTTAATATTTTTGAGTGGGCTACTTCAAATATTTCACACCCATTAGCATAATACATTTTACAATGTTCAAATGTGTTAAAAACGTAAAAAAGTTTCGGTATTAACCGTTCGCTAACTCTAAATAAACCGTCTTACAATAATTAAATACAGACTAAATAACCTTTGATCATCCGACATTTAATTCGGACTTCTTACAAACTGCCTTATAACTGTTGCGCTTCATTGAGATACGTATTCTTTATTTCTGTTCTTATTTTAAATGTTGTGTTGCACGTGTTGGTTTGATTAGATGCCGTTCGGTGGTGAGCATGACACTTCACGGGATGAGTGACGAGACTCCCGGAGAGTTCAGGAGAGGAGCGCACCGCGTGAGGCCTTCCGTATAGGAACTTCAAATATGGTTGTTTATTACTTTTAATAAAAATAACCTAAATACATAGTGTAGACTAAATATGGATGTGAGTAATGAAGTGATATTTTCGTATTATATCTGGTTAAAGTAACGTTGATCAACGTTTGTTGATTGATAGAATTGATTTTATGACCGACATTGATTATATGATATATGATTTTATATATATGTCAACCGTCTTTGGGACTGTAGTAATTGACAAATGGAATAAAGGAAGCGGGTTAATTGGAATGAAGAAACATGAAAAAATCAAGGATCTAAGTTGAGAATCACTTGTCGCGGACGAGAGCTTGGCTTAAATAGCACTAAAAAGTCAAAACTACACAAGACATTGAGGTAAGATAAGACTAGTCTAAAGAAGCCACTAGTATATGAACATCAACAGGTTATATCTGGCCATATGTGGCAGACCTTGACTAGTTTAAATGAGTAATTTAAATATTAAAAACTAACTTCATAAAACCGTACACTTTTGTGATGCATTAGGATTTTAATAGCTACTATAATTTGCCAATAAAAGTGTAGTTAAAAGACTACTTAATATGAACCGAAAAGTAAATATTTTTTTATTATTTTAACGCTTCCATGTGTAAGCGGCGCAACTGTGTTTTATAGGAACTTAGTGGGAGAGCGGATTGGTAATTATATTATTTAGTTCGGTTTTACCACGTTATATTTAGCAAAGTAGTGAATGAATTTAAAGATGGAGAGTGTAAGTTTAATAATTTATTAATCATCATCTTCCGAGCCTTTATAATTCCCAAGATTTAGGGTCGGCTTCTAGTTTAACCGGTTAAACCTGAATATTAGTTTTTACATAGAACGACTGCCATCTGACTTTCGCAAGCCTGAGGGTAAGCTGGATTCGAAGGTTGAACTAGTTTTCAGTATATTTGATGGCATTGATTTCCCAATAACAATTACCATAGACGTTCATGACAACCGGGACTAACGGCTTAACGTACTCTGCGAAGTACGGGCGGGAAACACCGCCAAATTCCATACTTCGGGTTGCTATTAAGAATTTCTTGTAAGAAAACCCCAATAGCAGATCGACCTGGGAATCGAACCCGAGACCTTCTGATCTGCAGTCGTTTACGCTAACTACTAGAGCAACGAGGCAGATTAATCTGTTAATATTAACATTATTTTACGGTCGAGCCCTTATTGGTTGGTAATACAAGGTTGACGACATGCACTTAGGATATTCGGCTCGAGGTTATTTTGCTACCTCATAATAGAAATCTTTTTATCTGTAGCCCTGTAGGTATAAAATAGACTCGATAGTTGTTGTTTTTAAAATGCACGATTGTTTTTAACAGATAATAGAGTTATAAAAAGCATTTCTCCATTATTATATCTTAATTCATAGATCCTTATATAATGTATTCTGGTTCACATACATAACCTTCTCAAAAATATTTCAGTTTACTTTACTATAAAAAGTATGTATCACATGGAAATCTATGGATGTACAGTTACATCATGATGAATTGTAATGTACTATACAATTAATTCCCTAATTACTCAGCTTGAAGAGTGATACATACTTTTTTAAAGTGATATTTTCTTGGAAACATCAGTGTCTCCAAATTAAGTGACATCAGTAAGTTGCGTGATAATGAACATAAAAATATATCAAATCGAAAACATGACCAGTTAATTGCCAATTTAATATCGATCAGTGCAGTCTCTAGCAAAAGGCAATAAGTACAAAAACAGTTGGGTAATGGCCGTATACGCTCTAGCCTCGATGTTTAACATTCAATTGAGGAAGAAGAATGATAGGGATGTATGTCGTAATCGATTCGCATAGCAGGCATCGACTAATCATGCGTTACTAATAGGAAGGATATTCTAACCAAAAACCAGAAAGTTTGTATTTCGAATCAGTGATTGTAATACAATTCCACATTATTTAGATGATCATGAACACATTACGTAATGATTTAGGTTTGAATGTTTTTAGTTTATTTCAATGGATGTATTAAACTGCTGAGGATTTTGTTTTATCGACGATCCACTCTCTGACGATGTCTACGGCTTTGTTTCCAATACTTTTAAGTCGGTTATATCCGCCTCTCCGTCTTTATAGGACTTAGACTTTGAAATAAAAGATACTCAATTTTGATTTTTGATCTTCTAGAATCAGTGGAAAGGGGTCTAGGTAGCCTCACTCAAGCGTTGGAAAGCAACCAAAGAAAATGCCTAACACTAGTTTTCTGTGACACTGTGGCATTACTCCGGTCAAGTCGGCCAATATGTGACAAAACATGTCTCTCCCACAGTTCTGTGACGCATCATCACCAAGTCTTTAACAGTCTACTGTTGGACCTAGGCCTCTCCCTAGATGGAGATTTTGGCCTGTACCACGCAGGCCACACCGGTTCGTATAGGGTTTGTTTCGGGTGTTCCTTCTCTTCACAGTGATGTTTTCCTGTATAGTTAGTTCCAAGATATTAATTACTATCTACATTTATTTCGTAACTATTTTCTGCTAAAGTAAAGAAGAATATAAAAAGCAATGAATTGGCATTGGTTTTTAGTCAAAATTATGATTCATAAAATAATTCTAAGTTCTTTTTCCTTCCGGGTCATTGTTCGCTTCAGAATAATATTACAAGTAATTCTCTTAAAAAATTTAAATCACTGTCAGTATAACTCGTGCTTAATTTAAATAGTTTAGTATTTCAGGACAATGTGAACGATGAACTATATTAATTTATGGAGTAGGTATCACTCGAATAAATAAAAACTAAGAATCGAAAAGAAGCAACTTCTTATATTAAGTACTATCAATTACAGAAATGAAATTAATGATCAAATAATGTTGTGAAAATTAACTTCGATTATTTGCCAATTTCTGAGCTCATATTCTAATATACATAGAGAGAGAATAAATACCTTGGTAGGATAAAATCGGCTGAACCTATTGAATTCTCTACTCTTTTTACACATAATATTGCGTCGACACCCTCGCGGCATTTCATCCAAGTACAGCTGGTCATGCTGGCGCTGCTACTGCTTCTGCGGAAAGCCTCAGACGGCGTAAATACCAAATAATAATAGGGGATTACATCTTTGAAGCTTTTGGGGTCGAGACGCTAGGTTCATGGGGTCCGAGTGCTACACATCTAGCTAAGCAACTGATTGACGCTTCTCGTGACCAGAAGACCGGCCTTTTTCTAGCACAGAGAATTAGCATTGCCATTCAACGTGGCAATGCTGCCTGCCTTCTGAAAACGCTACTAGTAGGCGTTGATGCGGAGAAATTTTTTGACGGTTGTATGTAAATATTGTTATTATTTCATATTGTGAAAGTTTATATGATTAGTGAACAACCATTGCACTATTTCCATTGTGCAACTTGAAATCGATATGTAATTCAATAGAGTGCCAACATTCTGTTCACAAGTCCATATAATTTCTTATGTACATTGTCCACACGTGCGGCTGCGATCAAGACAAGTGCACTGACATACAACGCAACGGTTCATTTCTCAGAATTGGGTTAATTTGGTGTGTGACGTCATCGACTACTGCGCCCGCGCGCTTCCTTGTCCGACAGAATAACGAGAGCAATTAATAGATAAATTCATTTAGTTCCTGACTTAGTACCTTATTTATTTCAAAGTGAATAATGGGTTTTTGAGCATATACATGTAAGTTCTGCTCCTAACCAGCACTATAACGTAATATTAATTGCTTATTCATCTAAGTTTTCATCTAAGAACAATTAATAGACTGCCTCAGTGGCGCAGTGATAGCTTATGCGACTGCTGTGCTAGAGGTCTCGGGTTCGATTCCTGAATCGGACCAAATATTTGTATGATCTGCAAATATTTGTGTCGGAGTTTGGGTGTTTTCTGTTTATAATATTTATGTATTTACAAAAAAAAGTATATATGTATTAATATCAGTTGTCTAGTACCCATAGTACACGCTCTGCTTAGTTTGGGATTAGATGGCGTTGTGTGTTTGTTTATTATTTGTTATTTGTTTAAATAAGATTGCTATTTAATATTGACAATACAGGTGGAAAGGCTTACGTTACCTCATAGTGGATTTTCTGTTAGTGTTTCAATCATACACGAATTTGAACTCCTTGTAGCGTTTAGAGTATACCGTGGGAGAGCCACGCTTCAGCATGAATGGACCGGCTCGACCGGAGTGATGCCACGGTCTCACGAAAACCCAAAATACAATGACCCAATCCTATAAAAAATAGGTAATATTGTAAGCGCTAATATTATTAACGCCCTACATTGTTATTCTGGGTCTCTCTTCCTTCCTGACTTCCATGTTCAGGAAAAATTGTGATGTCCGAATACTTTATATTTTGACAAAAGTTATCAGTCAGTCAGTCAACATAACATACGGTTCAGAATCTTTTATTTCTTATCTTTTCTTTTATTATTTCACATAGACCTTTCCTAATTTACTTATAAACTTTAAACTATATTGAATTTTTAGTTTTTACCGAGTGCGAATTCGGTAACTAACAAGTAACAGGATTTCTATTTTTTTTTTGCCCCAGTGAAGTCGTAGCAGGTAACGACTATTACTGTATTACTATTTAAATCAAACAACTCGTATTGATTTTAGTATGCTCAGAATACTTTTCTCCTACACCTGCCTTTTCAACATCTTATGTCATAAGACGTCGAAAGTTAAATAAATCATGGATAATCGATAAAAAATGGAAGCCCCAACGGTCCTTGATTGGAACCACATGACGTCGTCGAACGTCAAAATATCTTAAAAAACAATTACCGATTCATTTAAGTAAACAGAAAAAAGCTTTAAGCCTCACTGACACCAAGGCATTTGCTCCTGAAAACAAATCTATTAGTTTAAAGTAACTTTGTTCACAACATTTTACCCGAGCTTTAACGTTAACTGATGCGTTTATGTTTCAAGGACTTGTTGCCTCTCAGCGTGGGAAAGCTCAGAGAGGTCAGGTGGCACATGTGGTGCACTCCTGTTTAGGATGTTTTAAAAATAATATTTAACAAAATACAGACGAAGGTGCCGAGATTGTGAAGCGACTTCGCGGGGGAGATACTGAGTTACACATCGACATAACCGCTTTCAGACATGATCCGCCCCGCACGGTGGTCCGTAAACAATAACACGCCGTTATTTATCTTCGTTATGACTAGTTTACGATATCTACTAACAATGCACCTGCACGTGGTGTTAATCGCGTTACCACGGAATTACTTTATTTCTATACCTCACTTTTCCTTACATAAGAGATCGGCTTTGTGGCGCTGATTTTATTGGAACCAATTAGTGATTTTATATAGCAGTCTTATATTTTATACGTTGTTGCTACATTGGCAGTATTTTGGTTTTCTATTCAGCTTATTTACGTGTAGGGACCTTCGTATTGTCACTTTATACCTTCGAGGCATTCGGAATCGTCTCCGCTTGTGAATAGTTTTCGCGTGATCTCCTGGGAAGAATGTATTTGTAAGCAAAAAGTAAATCTCAGCTCCGCCCAACTTTGGCTTCTGTACGTCATATGAGCCCGTGGGATTAAAGTGAATAAGCGATAATGGACGGGAATTTGCTTCGTGGGTGTCCGGCTCGCGCTCGCATTATGCAGCACTTCTTGTGCCTCCTCATAGATAGAGCGCTTTCTGTTCATAGATGCGCAATAATGTAGGCTTTGTAAATGAACAAATATGGTGCGTAAACATGGTCAGCGACGCATTGCTTCATTGGCTATTGGTCAACGATTGACTTTAAAACATCCATCCAAAATATCAATAGTACCATGTACATTGTACATATATGGTTCTTTTCAGATTGACTTAAATAGACACAAATGTTTATTTTATATTAAATATTTTTTTTATACGATTGACTGTTTCCTTTTTTATTCTTTCGCACATTCCCATACGTAAAAACACATATTGTTTCGCAGGGTGTTAATCATTTATTTTCGTTTTACAGGTTCTTTACCCGGTTGTGAGTTTATATTGTGCAAACATGTGTGCGTACATATTGTGTTAAGATTTAAATATATTTGAGATTATACGACAATCGTCAATTTAAATATGTACATCGTATTTCCGTATTCCAATAGCTTGGGTCGTTTTTTGCCGTGTGTAGTATGCATCAGAACCCAGTATGATTTGTCTCGTTATTTTTTATTATAGTTAATAGAGAAATATTATATCCATGAAGTGGAATGCTATAATACCAAAGAGGACGTCATAAATTAGCAAGTAGAAGCAAATGTGGGTGCGAGAGCGATAGGCAGACGATGACATGACAGAATGATACGGAAGCTAATATGCCTACCGACACCCACAGGCCACGGCGACCGTCCGCTTGCGTCAGAATCAAATCTACTTCATTTACTTCCTACTAAACGCTACTAGGGTTGTCGCGACAAACTACATACTGTCGCAAGCCTCAATTTTGTAACGTTTCTAATACGCATACGAAATTATATATTTGCTATGCGTAGATTATATACTACGATTAAGTTAATCAAACGTGTAATAAAATAGGAATACACATTTTAATGAAGACTTTAATATGTGATTAACATGTACAGAAATGACTACAAGGAAAGCACTCACGTCATTCGTCCCGGAAAGTGGTTACAGTCCTATCACACAAAGCCTGATTTATTACCTAGTTTTCCACCAAATAACTGGCAGTTGAGAAGACTATGCAATTAATTTACATTTCAGAATCATAGATAAATCAATAGATAGAAAACTTTTTATTTGTAGATTTAGAAGAGAGTACCTACCTCAGATCATAAAATTATATTTATACTAGTTTATGCCCCCGGCTCCGGCCGCGTATATGTCGGTTATCGCGGCAAATAGTAGCCTATGTGTTATTCTGATGCATCAGCTATATTATTGTAAGGTTTCATCCAAATCCGTTTAGTAGTTTTTGCGTGAAAAAGTAACAAACATCCTCACAAACTTTTACATTTATAATATTAGTATAAATGATTTCCTTCTTTATATGATCTGTGGTACATACAATGTCAGATTTATAAAATAATTGGTTAGTATATCGATTAGTCTATTTTCTTTATTTTTATGCATTTTTCCCAATTTGTTTTGTACTTTTAGTACCCAGTCGTCAAAGTCAGTCAGGCCACAATCTCCTTTTAGTATATTTTGGTCTACTATTTACAACGATGTAGAGTTTGTTTCAAGTTTTTATTCTCTTTGGAGTGCCGCATATATTTATTAAGCAAAACAGATTGGTTCATCATCGATATGGAAATGCTAAAATGCGATTTAATTCTTAATTTATTTTAGTGTTCTAGATATTAAAGAAAAGAGTGGTAACGCACAACAGCTATATTTAAAGTTGTTGTAGCCATAACTTAAACGACCTCTGAGCTTAGTATTCTGAATAAAATGTGAACTCAAAGCCTAAAAAAATAGGTGACAGGTCAGTGAAACATAGTCTCAAATCATACAATTTTTGGCAATATGTTTTAGTAACTAAACTTATTAATAGAATGAAGAAGGTTGTTTATAATATCACCATACAAAAGAATGTGGGTAATTTCTCCGGTGAAACAATTGACACCTCGGGAGTGAAATTTTATGGCTGGTATAAATGAATTGTTGGTTTATCGGAGCATTCCTAGACATTAAAAACCACTTGCCATAAAGCTTTATATCTTAGAGCTGCCTATTTTATTCTTGATGGTACATAAAAGTCTTTCATGAGGCACTAAGCCTCATTAAACTTCTACAAGACATACAATCTTCTAATTTGAAGTAAAATTATTTTGATAATATGACGATATCTGATAAAAATGAATAAAAAAAGTTTATTAAAAGTTTCCTGGAGAAATAAGAAGTTAATGAAGTGAAAATATTGACTGTCTTAGATAAAAGTTAGGTAATCAAAACAGCCTTATTTTTTTTAAAATTTAATTTTACATAATATGTAAAATAATATGAGAATTGCAAAAAGAACGTAAACAACTCATCCAAAACCTGTGGCGACCGTGGCTCAATACCTTCCTTATCCTCTTTCTGAAAATCTATGTTCGGCAGTGGCTATATTAACGGCTGTTAGTGATAATTAGTATCACTAATTTGTAAAGTGACACACCACACTTCAGACACGTTAGAATTACAACCCAAAGTCTGTTTCTTAAGTCTTCCCAGTTCTTATATAACCTACTAAAATGTCCCGTTTAATACTATCAAGTCAAAACAACTGTTTTATAAATAAAATATAATGCCCTCAAATTATGGTATTTCAATATAAAGCGAAAACCAAACTTATAAAGTGAAATCTGAATGTTTGACGCAATAAACATCATTTGTCCTGTTACAGTCTGGAATATCTATTGTGATAGCACAAGTCGAGTTGTCATATACTTCCCGGTTCAACGCTCGTCAATGAGATCGCATACCAAACTATGACTTAACGCCTACTCTGTGGAAGTGCTGTATCTAATTAGGTAGATTGTGTATACGGGAGATTCAGTTATGCCATACATTGAGGAAGTATATCTGTAACGTTTAGCATACGTTATTTAGGTTGTCAGGAAGTCTGCTCGTTGATATAATATAAGGGGATCGCTACATGATATAAGATGCTAATTTTAAGCAGCAAGGTACGTTATTATAACAAATTAGACAGATTTTTGTTTTGGACAGATTTTTGTGAAGTTTGATATGGCAAGAAGTTTGTATTTTGATTTTTTTTAACACTTAGTAAAATGACAAATACCATTTGTTTGAAAGAAAATCGACCAATACATTTTGAATTGATTAACGGCTTAACAGTTTTAAAGAATGTGAAGAAGAAAATTATCAGAGTAATATCACGAATGATGACAAAAAAAAACTGTCAATGTGCTTTAGATATTCTATCAGTAAACAGATATGATTGATCGTTGGAATAATTTATCAGTTATGCGGATGTAAGTTTGAGCCAAAACTGCACTATGGATCTACTGCACTTGAAATAAATTAGTTTGACTGATAGAACACATGTTTTAATACAGAAATTTTATTACAAACATAACTTCTAAATGTATGAACATTTCCTTCTGAGAGTGTCCTTACATCATCCCGACTGACACGAATGAATAAAATTACAAGATTATTATAGTTCTCATTAAATCAATTCTGTATTACTTATGTTATTACATGAAACCTTAGCGATTATTTTATTCGACGTAGCGTTATATTTACATGCGTGGCCTTAATTCGTCGACGTAATCTTCAATCATATTAAAATATAATAGAATTAATTTCCCTATTTTCCTTTCATTCATATTTAATGTGTGAACGTTTAACAGTCATACATGAGTAACGGCCGACAAACTGAATCAATTATTTTTTCACCTCACCAATTTGCACAAGTTAAGTGATTATTTTTTACAAAAATAACCTTGAAGTTTGTTCTGACAAACTTAGGTTTCCGGCATAGTCTAAAAGGCAGACGTCACGGGTTTAANAAAGTTACAAGATTATTATAGTTTTCATTAAATCAATTCTGTATTACTTATGTTATTACATGAAACCTTAGCGATTATTTTATTCTACGTAGCGTTATATTTACATGCGTGGCCTTAATTCGTCGACGTAATCTTCAGTCATATTAAAATATAATAGAATTAATTTCCCTATTTTCCTTTCATTCATATTTAATGTATGAACGTTTAACAGTCACACATGAGTAACGGCCGACAAACTAAGTCAATTATTTTTTCACCTCACCAATTTGCACAAGTTAAGTGATTATTTTTTACAAAAATAACCTTGAAGTTTGTTCTGACAAATTTAGGTTTCCGGCATAGTCTAAAAGGCAGACGTCACGGGTTTAAGATATATTAGTTATTATATCGTTATATAGTAATTTTAACGTACATACTTATTCAGATGTACATTGTTAACATTTTTTGCTTATCAGTAGTTTAATTGTATTTATATTTTCTTATCACACACGACAGACATTAACATCATCATTTTGTACTCTGTACTGCCCCGAAAGAAATCGTAGAATTGTTTTATATCATTAATAATTCTGTCGGGGATTCCGAGTAAGTGATTTTAGTTTATGCTATTAAAATAACACATGGTACTTATCTCGCCTCTCAAGTAAACCTTACACAAGTGACTGGAACTGCGATATTGAGAGCAGTAGGCCGGTACATAAATCGTATCAGCAGCTGGAAGATATTGTTTTTACAGCCGAACTGAAAAAATAACACTGCCACTTACAACAAAATACTTTTTTTCATTACCTTGGAACGCTTCTTAGTACCAGGTTCGCATTAGCTGCTAGGTAACCAGAATTTCATGGTGAAACCATTTACGAATAGTAGGCGATGCACTTTTTTAATTTATTAGTCTTCCTATTCAATACTACTATTTTAATATGTATATAGGTTTTGTTTTATCATATTTTTTCAGATATATTTTATAATTATAAACTTTAAGTAGTCCAATCTATCTAATTATGTTATACAAGGTATTCTATTTCCATACTATTTTCATGTTTTCAAAAATTGGTTAGAGATATTTTGAACCATTCTTCCAAGTTCGAATAACTTAACAGAACTAACTTTTAAACTTTCACGTTTCATGATATAATAATTATTTCCACGGGAATTAACGCGATCACTTATTTAAAGGTATTACATACCTCTGATCTGCCTGACATTTCGACCAGGTTTCACTGGCCGTGGTCATAGGCTGAGCGGCGCACGCCCTCCGTCGTCGAATCCGCGAAGTAGAAGGTTCTTCATCCACCCGCCCATTTTCGTTATTATTGATCCATACTTTTAGCCATGTATGACCAGTGCAACAGACAAAGAAACAGACAAAGAAAAGATTACAAAAGACAATCTTTCTAACTGTTGGTGCCTTAAATCCAGGAGCCAAGCCAAATACAAATGCGAATGCCAAGTGTACAATTTGAATTCGCGAATAGTTCACTTTGTTCCGTGAATACAGGAACTATGTCGCGTTTATAATTCACGAATAGTGGAAACGCGAATAAGGAAACCGCCAATGAGGAAACTTCAACGTATATATAAATTAATTTCGAGTATTTCGAAAACGCTTCTAACTACTTGTATAAAATTTTATATTTAGTTATGACGGTGGATATGATTTTTAAGTTTATGTATTGAGGTGCCAAAATAAATTTGCTACTGGTGTATGAGTTTAGCTGTGATAAAAATATACAATCAATAAAACGAACAAAGGATACTATATACTTCTATATATATGGGGCTGCCACCTCAAAAATTGAGAAACCAGGACAACAAGCGTAAAATCTCCGGATTTTTGAGGTCAAAACCCGGACACTTTCATATTATTATTTTATTTAATCGAAATAAAAACAATAATAATCCTTATTTCATTTATTTTCATATTCGGTTTTATTAAATTTAGTTATTTCTTGTCGAAATCAGTCATAAAAAGTAAAATCTTATGGTTTTGAAAACGCTGTTCAAATAGTTATACTTTTCTCAACCTTTTTTTCAAAGGCATACCAATTTGACAAAACAATCTTAAAGTTAAGACTTATAAGATATCATTCAGGCGTTAATAAAAATCATTACAGTTGTATTCGTTAGAAATTTCTTTTTAGCGATAAGGCCACTATTTGTACATGGCCATTCAATTGATGTATTATTTTTATATAAACTGTATTATTTAGTGTACAATATAGATTATTCTATTCTACTCTCGTAAATTGCCTTTAATTTTAGTTATTGATGATACTATTTCCATATTTAAGGAATTTCTTTCTTTCGTCCATTGTTAAAACCTTCTTCGTCTTTCACGAAGGTGGAATCCGGAAGCAAAGTCACTATTGTACCTACTATTAAGCAATATATATTTTTTTATGATACAGGAGGCAAACGAGCAGACGTATCGCCTGATGGTAAGCGATTGCCGCCGCCCATGGACACCCGCAGCACCAGAGGCGTCACACGTGCGTTGCCGGCCTTTTAAGAGGGATTACGTTCTTTTCTTGAAGGTTTGAAGGTCGTATTGGTGCGGGAATACTGCAGGTGACAGTTCATTACACAGTTTTGTTGCGCGAGGCAGAAAGTTCCTTGAAAAGCGCACAGTTGGGGATTGCCAACCATCTAGATGATGGGGATGAAATTTCTGTCGCGAAGGACGATGTCGGAAAGAGGCGGCAGGAATCAGCCCAAACAATTCCTCGGAGCACTCCCCGTGTTAAATACGGTAGAAGATGCATAGTAAAGCTACATCTCTATGTAGCGCCAATGAGTCTAGCCGAATTGAAACTTTTTAGGAATCGACGACTTGAGTCGCTCTCCGTTGAATGCGGTGCTTGTATTGGGGTGCCCCCGCCCAAAGATGGGGACAGTATTCCATGTGAGGCCGGACCTGCGCCTTATAAAGCAAAAGGCGGTGGGCTGGAGTGAAATACTGTCTTGATCTATTGAGCACACTGAGCTTCTTCGAGGCCAATTTGAACTGGACTTCGCTCGATATGTCGACACCAAGTATTCCAATATTAGCTGAGGCAGAAAGGTATATTTGTGAAAGAGAAGAAACTTTATTATTTTATATTTTAATTGAATAATAGAAGTACTCTCTCAACGCGCGTTGGCGTTATGTGAAGGTATGCAAAAAAATTGCGCATTTTCCGTAATTCAGTATATAAATTAGCATTTGGTGTTTTAAAAAATTGTAACTAAAGTTGGTTGAAATTTAAAATGTTTTCCTGTTCATTTATGTTGTGACTAAAAGTTTTTAAGTTCCTCTATTCGACAATTAATTCTGTATTGTCAATAATAACATTTTTTCTTTTAAAAAAGTACAGTCTTTTCAATAGTATTCCATTCAGNCAATTCGGTGTTATTATTAATGTTAGGCAAAATTAATGTATGGAATTCTTTCAATGGCTTACTCCATTCAATTCATTAATATAAATTTTTATTTCCACATAGAAATATAGTCCCCAACCCGCACTTGGCCAGCGTGGGGACATATGGCCTTAACCCTCTCCTGAGACGAAACCCGAGCCCAGCAGTGGGACATTGTGGGTTGTTGTTTGTTTGTTTGTTTGTTTACACAGAAATTAAGAGTGCATTTTTGAACTCTTTTTCGTGTTTTATCTTCTTTTTTAGAATACTCTGAACATTAAATGGCAAGAAACTTTCTCAAATTTGATCACCCAAGTTTTTTTGCAATTTGATGCCTCTATTTTTTAGTGGATGTTACGTAAAATTGAGTGCATAAGAAACAAGTATGCCTCCGAAAGGTGATTTTTAAAAAAAACATTAATCATAACAGGTGGTTTTTCTAAGCTTTCGAAATTCTCATTTAAAGGACGGTAGAGCTTCAAGAATCGCTTTTAGCTTTAAACAGACAAAGCCAATGCGTCTTTGAATGATAGAAAAACTGCTTGTACTCAACCTTGGTAGACATGGGAGAATACGAATGAAAATCCGGATGACGTATGAAAACTCGGCCGGCAGGCCGACGCTCTCAGGAAGCCCTCCAAACTAGGACAAATCCTGGAAAATCCGGACGAATCATTTATCACACGTGCTACATTATTTACATCACTGGCTTAGATAATGAGGCAGACTCTCTCCAACTTTTGTACTTTATCAATTTAGGAAACTAATTTATTCTGCATTTAAAGATAATTACGCGGTACGGTACCAATACTAAAATAATAATAAATTTAAAAGTAATTGTCTGTCTGTCTGTTATGCTATCACGACTAAACCGCTGAACCAATTTGGATGAATTACGGTATAGAAATATATTGCACTTCGTTGAAGGATATAGGCTACTTTTTGTCGCGATTACCCATAAAAGTATACGCGTGCGGTATCACGGACAAAACTAGTGGATTATAAATATTTTGCCCTGATACGCTTGGGCTTATAATATTCCCTATATTCATTTTAGTCCATGTAGGAAGCCTTTTTTGTAATTTATCCTTTCGAATTAAGTTCTGGTCCACATTTGTATTTATTGCTATTGCGTTTTTTCTTTCAATTGACGAAGATCGAAGAATAGATCAGTTGAAAAATAATGTTGTCAGCTTTACGCCACTTACATAAGTTCTAAACTCAAGTGGCTACCAATACGCTTTCGCCGGAATCTGCATATTCTTACTCTTTTATACAGTGTTCTGTTTCATCCTCACACACCCCCGTATCTTAAAGAACGTTTTCAATTCTTAAAAAGTACACATTGCAGAGACCTGAGGTCATCGGAGAATTTTAAACTGAAAATGCCAGCACATACCACTCAGTTTGCAGACAAGTCTTTTACTGTGCAAGCGGTAAGGCTTTGGAACAACTTGCCAGATAATATCCGACGAGCAAAAACCTTGGATATGTTCAAAAAGCTAGTGAAGGATTACTATTTATCATTGTGAATAATTTTTGAATAAATTTCATGTTTTATGTATATTGGTCCGTATGTGTATTCATACTCTGTGTGTATGTATTTGTGTAGGTATAAGTATGTTTGTGTAATGGGAATAGTGTTTAACATTTGTGTATGGATCGCTACTATTTCTTTTTGTTTTTATGTATATTTTATTTGTTCCCTGTATGTAACCTACCCTAAATTTCAAAATTTTGAAACACTCATATCCGTGTTATGGTTGTCTGGAAGAAATCGCCGAGAGCGATAAGACCGCCATTTGTTATACATACTTTGTGACTGTTCCTATTGTACCGTTTCTTACTATGTGTATACAATAAAGACAAATAAATAAATAAATAAAATAAATGTATATTTTCACATTTTCACTGAGTAAATGAAATTATTTTTTTTACTGAAATAGTTATTTGTGTCATAGCTTCACACATTTTTTTAATAGTTAAATGTACCAAACGCACATTACTAATTATATTATCAAACCCACGCGGAAACGTATTGAAATTATTTGTCATACGAAAGATTAGGTCAAGACCAATAAGCAACCATCGTTTATCAGTACAAATGGGGCGGAAGTACCACTTTAATGGAGCCACATAAATTATTAATGATAATGTTCCTCGAACAATGATTTATTATATTTATTGTACTATAATACTACAAACTAAACTGACTTGTTGGATTTTGCCTCTTATCATTATAACGTAAGTTATTACTTCCATGTTGTTAGCCTTTCATAAGTCCGTTTTTACCAAAGCATAACAAATTCCTATTACATCACATTACACAAGCAGTCCCAAGTGCCACGTAATAGTTCGTAGATCGTGGAGAAAGCACGCCGGCCTTGGCAATGAAGCGCGCGCAGCCGGGCGCGTCGTCGCGCAACGACCGCTGCGCCCGCGCCGCCTACCCGCCTGCGCTTATAATTGGCGCGAGTTTTCACGCATGCGCAACACTTTCGTTGTCAATGAACTTGGAAAGCGGGGATGCTCTGTCATTGTCATTAGATAGCTGGGAATGCACTCTCGCTGCCTTGCACGCGCTTCAATAGTTGCTTCTATCACGCAAGTGACGCAAGACACACAATCGCTTTTAACTTACAAAAACACCAGATAAATGGTATCTATGCCTCTAATTAAGTCGACATTAAGGCGACGCACGGTGCATCCGATCCAGTTGATAACTTAATCCCTTTGTCTATGATATTCCTACTTTCTGTTACGGTTTTATTTTAATTCGTCTAAACATGAAAGCTCTTCGAACTGTTCAGTTCCTTTTTAGGGTACCATACCTCAAAAGGAAAAAACGGAACCATTATAGGATCACTTTGTTATCCGTGTCTCTGTCGGTCAATAAACTTTTTCTTAGGAACGCATGTAGGTATCAAGCTGAAATTAATATCAAATACTCAGGCAGGTCTACTGTCCCTTGGAGCAGTGATGGTAGGGGAAAATTTTAAGGGTTCACGTTACCGTCATGCTAATGTTTGATGATGATAATTATAATTAAAACACTATGGAATTTCTAATTTTACACGTTAATTTCACAAATAACATTCAAAGTTATAAGTTTTCAGTTCTATCGGCAGTCCTTATGACTGGCAATTTTTTTTAACAATTATATGTAACTAGTTAAAGGCAGAATATAAATTTTGCCTAGAAACTTTGTGTGAGAAATGATTAGTAATAATTGATGTTATGAATTCTAATATGCAAATTTATTCATTATATGAATCACAAAGTATTTCATATCACGTGGTTTTATAATTTTACCTAAATGAGCTCTGAGCTCATCGGAACATACATTACTTTGACAAAAAGGAAACCAGTTCGTGGCGCGATGTGATCTTAGTTCGGGTGGGTGTGCTCCAATCAAATTAATTTCTGTAGGTTGCGTGTCTTAATTAAACAGTAATATGGCTTCAGGTGACGATGACAGGGTGCACCGATTCGCCCTGGTGCGGTGGGAAAATTGTAAAGGCGTTTGGACCCACTTGACGCTCCAACGACTACGAAAACTGCCTCCTGGCACGATGATGTCATGGAGTTGCCTTTTATTCATACTATAATTATGAATTTGTAAGCAATTCTGTATGTCACTCTTTGGGTTTGTTACACTTTCACGGCTAAACCGCCGCACAAATTTCAAAGAAAGACATGGATATACTTAGATTCTTGAGAAAGTTCATAGGCTACGTACACGCATAAACATACACGCTTCGTCGCATACGTCGCTTTATCAATTTTCATTCAATCAATATTCAATAGAAAATGAACTAGTATTGTCAATGTTATTCTATGTTTATAAAAATTATTGCGTTAAAATTACTACAATAAGTAATAGAGTAGGTATTTTATGTATATGGGAACAAATATATTTAAATAATTAAGTCGTGTATAATATTCGCATATTATTAACTTCTTAACTGGTGAACGGAATATCGCATCGAAATAATGTGTCCGCTATTTCGTTTTTATTTATACGATAATGTATATGCCTGCTTCCGATTTCTGCAAGAGCGTTTTCATCAGGAAATCGTAAATTGCTAGACTAGAATATTATTTAGTGTAATTGCAACATCACAAGTCTTATTAAACATTTTTTAACACAACACGAAAGACAGGAATTTAGCAATATTCGCCCGGATATACGGCGACTGTATATCCGTCGATCTGGTTTCAAGGTCGGGTGGGAATCCGGTCTCCAGTCGTTAACGTTAACAGCTGACCTTTTCATCTCTATTTTTATGTAAAAGGACGTATAATAACCATTTAATGTGATAAATTTTAAGATACGGATATATTTGCACACAAAACAGAACAGAATACACCTTGTGTTGGGTTTGATAAGCAAATTTTAGATTTGTGTGTATAATTTATCAATAAAGAAATGTAATTTATTTTCTTCCAAGAGAGCCTTATACATTTAACGTTATAGTTTCGGCCACAGAATGTGTACCACTAGTTTGTATAATTGCATAAATTTCTTTAGTCCAAGTGTACACACATCAATCATTTTGACTAAGTGTAAAAATCATTTCGAAGTATAATTTACAAATAATTGTAGTATGGATAAGTCTCCATAGTATCGTTGTTTTAAATCACTGCACATAATAAGAAAAGGCTTGGGGGAAGCGCGCTTCATTGGCGCCGTCGTTACGGGCCCTTCGACACATCTGCCATCTGACAGAATTACACCATTAAGGCAATAGAAACTCGTAACTCGATTGTTGCTCAATTGAGTATACAGAATTGTAATAAAATAACTAATACCTTCTAATTATTCTAAAGGACAGGCGTTATATAGGAGAAACGACTATTTCTTATTACGCAAAGATCACTTATCTAACTGAACAATTTTAGATATTAAATAGTAAATTGAATGAAATAAATTGTAATAAAATGCAATTGTAAGCTGTTGTTGTAAGACTTGTCTTCAAATTTATTACGGAAACATTGTCACGCCAAAAGCGTTTTATAATGTTTTTTTGAAATTCTAAAGTCTTGTGTCATTTCAGCGATTGGTTGCAGATAACATAAGTAGAAATAATTGCAATAAAGGAATAAAATTAGTAGCCATATAAAATACTACTAGAAAAGTGGAATTGTATATATATTAGGGCATGTTCGTCTAGTTGCCTCCTAACTGTTAAACGAGAACCGATTTGAATGAATTATGGCCATTAGTTTACCGTGGCAGTGCAAAATTTCATATCATGAAAATTAAAAGAATATATATATCTTGACATTACATTTGGACCCTGCAAGGAGTTCTGGCGAACTGGTGAAGGTCACGGAAAACCGCTGGTTGCGAGCAGCACAAGACCGGCTATTATGGGGACCTTTAGGGAAGGCTTACGTTCACCAGTAGAAGTTTTTAAGCTGAGATGATGAAGAGAATAGAGTTAAAAAGAATTTCGATTATATTATTGGTTTTATTGGGTTACGAAAACTATAAGTAAGAGAAAATTTTCTTGTTTTAGGCGTACCTACTGTGTTTAGGAAATATGGGGTTTTAAGAAAAACTGTGTACTTTTACATAGGTACATATTATTACTTTTAAACCTAAAATCTATTTCATTATATGAAGGCTCATATAATGAAATAGATTTTCTACTACTCATTATTTACTACTACTAAATTTCAGGGTAAGATTTAGAAAACCCAGGCGGGTTTTCTAAATCTTACCGTGCAATTTACCGTGAGAGAGCCACGCTTCGGAATGAATGGGCCGGCTCGACCGGAGTGATACCACGGCTTCACAGAAAACCGGTGTGAAACAGCGCTTGCGCTGTGTTTCATCGAGTAACTGGGGATACCGGAGAACCATACCCCAACCCCTCCCCCCATCTTCCAAAGGCCGGCAACGCACTTGTGACGCCTCAGGTGTTGCAGATGTCCATGGGCGGCGGTAATCGCTTACCTTCAGGCGTGCATCTGTTCGTTTGCTCGCGATTCCAAAAAAAAACTGTGCTGAAGTATTTGTTTAATCTTCGTATACATAATTGATACATTATTGAAGAAAGAAAGTTAACTTCTAATATATTATCCTTAAATTCTTTTAAAAAAAGGTTGGTGGAGCAAATACCTTTGTACCTAAATACTATACTTAGATATTTGCTCAATCATTTTTTTAACTACTGAAAGCAATAAAGAAAATCTGTAAAGCAGTTCTATGTATTTCTACGATCCTAATGCTGAAGATTGCCGTTCGAGAGGGCTATATGGCCACAAATGAACTGACTTGACTAAGAACTGACTGTTATACGATTTTTTTCTTTTTTTTTTCAAAAAGACAACTATCGCCTTCGGAATACTTTCTGTGTCGCGGGAGACATTACTAACATACATGAAACGTATACAAAGAACACCCAAAAACATTGAAAATGTGGGATTTGAACCCATAAGAGTCAGCGCAGTAGAAAACGGCATGACGATCGCTTAAACCAGTACACCATCTGTGAGTAAAGTTATTCTGGGTGGAGGACACCAGAGGGTTGATATCCATGGGTGTCGGTAATCACTTACCAGCAGGTAAACCGTTTGCTCGTTTGTCTCTCTATGTAATAAAAACAAAAGATATTAAAAGGAACACAGAACAAAGCCTTAATTTTATCTCACGATTTTACCCCAGTGATGCATAAAAGTGAAACGTTCCCTCGTGTATAGTGAAAGACAATTTTATTATCACATATAGCATAGCTAAGATATCTTTATCATATATCTTGATACCTGTCCAATTAAGGCAAATAATAATTAAACAAGAGGATATCCTCTGACACTCTTAATTACATTTTTTTATTAATTATTACGCCTATTTGATTTGTACTGCTTGGTACTGCTTGTTTATAGCGATACAGATTATCTTATTGGTCAATTAAAATGTTGACGGTGGATAGGTATTTATAATTAACTACCTGAGCCCCGCGGTGTTACCCGCGGTGCACAGATATTGTGTGAATTGTATAAATTGTAGCCTGTGTTATTCTGATGTATAAGCTATATTATTGTAAAGTTTAATTAAAATCCATTCAATTATTTTTAACGTGAAAGAATAACAAACATTCATCCATTCTTACAAACTTTCGCGTTTATGATATTAGTAGAATTTAGGACTTACAGTTGGGACAGTTACAGTTGTCCTGGGAAATATTTGAGACAATCTCAGGTGTAATTACTATAAAATTAATTAGTAACATTTATATCACGAATCGTAGTGAGAAAGTTGTAAGAAAAAACCTGTTTGCTGTGACCCATTTCTGAATTTTAATATCACTATTTCGCCTAGAGCCTTTTCGCAAGTCAGACAGGTCGTGAGGAAACATAAATTCTGATATTTAATTAGTTGTAAGTACCTATCTACTTTGTAAAATAATTAAATAAATATTTTGTGTTTTGGAGGTTAGTGTGGTGAGAAATAAGACAATCTGTTCGTTTAGATCTTGTAAGAAAGTATCTAAATGACTTATAAAAATATATACTTATATATAACTTGAAATACTTCACACGCGATACATTTGCGATTATTCTAAACTGAGCAAAGCTTTTACTATGGTTAGAAGACTGTAGACAAACATACCTAAACATATAATAGACAAATCACGATAAACAAAGACCAATAAGCATGGTCTCTCTTTTTTTTATGTCTCTCAGATAAACTACTCAATAGACCACGAGACCAATAGAACCGTCAAGTGTAGTCCCAAAATTGTAATTAAACATTGTACATTATTATTGTATCATTATATTTAACGCTCCACATTACTAACCATTTTCTAACAAAATAAATACTTTCTAAAGAATTTTTCTCCACTTCAACAGTCATTAACAGACTCAAAAGTGTCCTATATACTTACACATTAAATTAAAGTTGACGCTTAAATCAAAGTAAAGACAGATTCTCCACACACATCAATATAAAACGATTTTATCAGTAAAGGTGTCTTTATAGCGGCTTTATAGTAGGTTGGAGGGAGGGGACGCAAATATCGGTAGGCTCTCAGCGTAGAGGAAGTGAGGGGGTTGACCTTGACATTTCCCTCATTGCGAATGTTGTTATTACCGCCTGCCGCCCGTCGCCCGCCACGCTAGGAAGTAGGAACGCGGAGTACAGTACTCACACTCACGACACTGAAGTTCCAATACTTCCAATCATTACTCAACTTTTTCTTATAATTCGCTTTTACGACTAGACTGCTTTTTTAATGCATGGATAGGAATGTTATTAAAAATACTCAAAATGTCGATGAGTGTTTAAAGTACCCTTTAAACGGACAGTCATGTCTGGTGGTTAGTGAATCTAAATACTGTCAGGCAAAAGGAACAATTGCCGACCAGGACAAATAGAGTGTAATCATCATAATATGTTCTGTATTTGGGTGCAGTTTGTTTATAGTATTTTAAAGAATTTAGAAGTATAGAATGATATATATATACGCGTGTCATCATCATCAACAGCTTTTAATAGGAGTAGGTCACTGCTAGACATAAGCATCTCCTTGTTGTATGTATGTGTGTACTACAGTAAATATACAATATTAAAAACAAGTTAATTAAAAACTTTAACGAAAACTTTAACGAACTCTTATGAATTTGAAACATTTTCCAAGAACAGATTGTTCTTGGAAAATGTTTCAAATTCATAAGAGCTCTTTCTTTCATTATTTCATATACTTATACTTAAACCATGGGAGAACCAGGCTTCGTTCGGCAGCAATGGGCCGGCTCGACAGGAGTCATACTAAAGCTTTATAGAAAACCGGTGTGAAACAGCGCTTGTGCTGTATTTTAGCGAGTGAGTGAGGATACAGTTGGCCTATACCACAAATCTTCCTTCCACTCTCCTCCCAAAGCCCACCCATCCCCCTCTCCATCCCCCAAAGGCTAGCAACCCACTTTCGGGTGTCCATGGGTGGTGGTAGTCGCTTACCATCAGGCGATACGTCTGCTCGTTTGCCCCCTAATCCATAAAAAACGGTCTCAAGAAAAACAAATGTTTCAATACAGCAAGAAGTAAAACATTTGATTATGTTTACTCTTGCTACTAAATTCTCTTACAACAAAAATAGTCCAATTAACTAAGTACAAACAAATCGAAACTGTACTTTCTCATTAGGGTACGCAACGACATATTTTTCCAAAACGAGCTATGATTTACTCACTATATGCTTGAAATAAGTTTATTTATTTAATTTAACACTTATTCTGTCATAAACAGAGAAGTTTTCATTGTACCTATCAATAGCCTGGTATGAAAAAACATTTAATTAGTACCAAGCGTATGGAGGATTTTAATAATTGTTTTGGCTCCATATCTACTTTATGTAATGCAATCACAGCGATTTGGTTCTCAACATCACCCCAATGCAGTTTAATATCACAATATCATCATCATCATCATCATCATCATCAACAACCCATAATGTCCCAGTGCTGGGCTCTGTTAAGGAGAGGGTTAAGGCCATACCCCACGCTGGCCAAGTGCGGGTTATCACAATATATTTTACAATAAAAATATTGGCGCGAAAATGAGAAAACACAAGGAACAATGGTATAAAAGGACAAATTTCAAATTCAAAAGTAATATTTTGTTTATTTTTAATTGTAACAGTATTTATGGCCAGAATAAGTTTAAATGCATCCTTTGAGGATGTTAGTATCTGTGACATAACATAGCTTGAACAACAAACTCAAAATAAAAGATTCTGATATAGAGCACGCTTCTGGTTTTAAATAGGGTAATCAAACAATGATGACTCAAATAAAAAGTCAATAGGTATGTCTCTGAGATGTTCCTTAGAAAGTGCGCTGGAGCGGAGCGTGAATAATGTGCCCGCAGACTATACTACACCACTTCAACCGCAATCCTTGTTTACTCGTATAACTCAATAAAGGCATTCCAAAATTATGATTCAACCCCCCTTTATTGGGACGTTATTCAGAAGATGGGTATTATAATCCCTTAGTCCAGCTGCAATGACTTAAGAGTACCTACCTTGTTTTGGTAATGAAATAGTAAGCAAATTAGAATATTTAAATTCAGTCATCTATTCTTATATATAAAAAATAAGGAGCTTTTAAATTTATTGATTGTTACTTCAAATGCCTCTATCGCTGTAACTATCAATCTGATGGGAATAATTATTTTTGTGTTGGATAGGGTATTCGTTAGGGAAGGTCATGGGCTGTGTAACATCACTCTACGAAATCTGTGAACAGAGCATTGATTTAAACGCAGATGTACCTACCGAGAACCGACCGTTACATATAAAAATAATGCTTTTTCTCAGTATTACTCGAATGCTACTCTATACGCTCGTAATGTTTTTCTGGTATAAGTAAGAGAAAAATAAATTAAAGTTCACACTTTGATGTATAATTTCCAAAAAAATAAATAGTCGTATATCTACCCACTTACAGAAAAATTAAAAATATCGGTTTCAGATTACAAAACAATAAGTAATCTGAGTTCTCGTTCATGTATTTTTTATTAAGGATTATCTAATACCTTTAATTTTCAGTTTAATTTTGTTAAAAAGATAGTCAATAAAGTGTTTTTAAGATTCTCAGTTTAAACGAACATATCTTCTCTTCACAATGCATATGCGTTAACAATCCAGGCCATATCCTTACATGCAATCAAATACACCTCTTTTTTAGATTTCATAACCCCTTCACTGCCTTTGCGTATGACTCAGGTGTTCACATTGTATTTGTATACTTTAGTTACTGTTAACATAACGTCTTACATAACAATAGCAACTGCAGGTTAGTTATGATATTCTGGGCGCTGACTAGAATTGTTAACAATGTTTTCGTATTACTTTCCTAAACTTTACGACTTATTTATACCAATTTTATTATATTTTGAAGACATCAAACTTTGGCACCATCATATTTCATTTCAATCTTCGAATACTAATAATTATAAATAATTTAAAATAAATGTCATCAGATAGGTACTTACATGTCAGGTTAGTGGTATTGAATATAAACTAATAGCACCATTACTTTTAATACTTCAGTACAATAACTGTACAGAGCTGAGCATTGTGCAAGTTATAGACACTATCCTTGTATATATGATGAAATTCCTTGAATTGAATACAAGTATAAAAGATATTAAATTGAATGGATCTCATAAAAACAATAATTACAAACTTTGTTTTTGTAGCGCCATCTAGAACGCAGGAACTTAAAATTAAAAAAAAGAACTGTTTTCTATTCCCCAATAGGTGTCGCTTCACCGAATTTATAAAAAATTATGTAAAGATAACTAATAACACAAAAAAGTTACGTTGCGTGTATTACATGTTTTTTTGTTCTTACCCCCTTCCAGTAAAGAACTGGTTTGTATCGCCTAACTACCCTTAAAAAGCATAGTTTTTTGTGTTATCCAGTTACGTGCAATGCAGTAGCACGCACGCAGTACGATAAAATTTACAAACGTTTACTGGCAAATAATAATGACAATAAAGTCTTTTAGGAGAGTTTCACAATTATAGAATGAAAAGAAAGAGAAACCACGAGCTTCTGTTGTACCTATATGCGAACCTGGCGAATGCCACCGCTATGAAACTATCAGTTTCTTCACGAAAGATGGGACAAACGAGCAAATAGGTCACTTAATGAAAAGTAGTTACCCCCATCCATAAACGCCTGAAACTCAAAAGTCACAAATGTGTGGCCGGCCTTTGAATAATCTGTCTTGTTTCCTATAACTGATTTTAAAAGTGTCCATATAATGTAAAGTATGTCTATGTTTGTTGGTTGACATAGCCCAGCCGAGATTGTAGGCAGAAATAGGATGCGACACAAAAACAGTGTTCAAGAGTGTAAATTTTGAATAGCCGTAACGAATTTGATTTAACTATATCAGTTATTAGTTAGTGATATAAGTTATGGTTGGGGCAAATCTTGGCAACTATTTATGGGAGGCGAGATATAGATCGTAATTTTATCTAAGTATTGCTAAATTATGCAGTAATCAGAGTTTTATTTTGGAATAATCGATAACCTAAGGATCAAAAGACAAGTTTATCAAGGGACTGTTATTGAGAAGTGGAAGGTAAGTATCGTGCATATCAATTTTTAAAACTTACTCATATAATACCGTTATTGTACTCCAAAATAGCTCTAGGTGCCTTGTTATGCATTTAAAGATCTCTGCAAAATATGTAAGCTTGATAATGAAATGAATATTTTACTATTAACTTGGTATATAACTTCTACGTTTCTAAGTGGAATTTTTATTAAAACTATGAAACTTATCAACAAATTTAATATAAAAAGCGGCCTTATTATCTAAACTAATTGCGGGAATTAACAATCCTTCTGTCTCTCCTGTGCATTTTCGCTTGTAATATTGAGATAAACAATAGTTTTCTGTATAAATTTATGGCTCAGTCTGTTAGAAGAACACGTCTAGTACAGGTATCGGTTGCAAAACTTCCCCAAACTGTTGATTGTTATCTAAAAACATAAAGGAACCATAAAGTGGCAACACACATATGTGTATAATGTATTTTCCAAGAAAATATATAGCCATGTGTGACCGGAAGCAATTACGACAACATTCGTGGTATCAATAGCTATAAACCGATTTTCACATGCGTACCTACACTTCTACGTGATGAAACGTAGGTGTAATGTTGCTGTGTACACTTCTCTAATAAATTTACTTCAGTATGTGGCCGCTTTGACCGCCAAATATCGTGATTTGTATTCAACACGCGGCTGAACACCGCGCATCGAAGTCACCGTTTGAATTTACCTCCTTCAGTCAGTTTTTTAACATCATTTTAGGGTTACTAAAATTCTTGAGAGAATTTGTATTATATATTTCAAGTTACATATTTTTTTAAGGGTTCCGTACCTCAATAGGTAAAAACGGAACCCTTATAGAATCACTTTGTTGGCCGTCTAGACGGCCAACGGTCAACACTCCTTATCTCGGGAATGCGTCGAGGTCTCAGGACTACTGTCCCTTGGAGATGTGTACAGACAGCCGTTTATCCTGAAAATTTTCGACACTCACTAGGGAATCAAAACCTATAGGGTACTTCCCGTGAACTCCGTGAATCTTGAAATTTGGTACGAATCGGCGTCTTATAGCACAGATAAAGGAAAAATTATGAAAAGCATAACTTTTTGTTTACATCATATAATATACCTATAGGTTTTTACGAAACCCCCGGTGCGCGAGTCCAACTCACACTTGGCTGGATTTTTTTTTCACCATTTCAAAAAGTAAAAAACAGATAAATATGAAATAGAAGAGTTAGGTTTTTAGAGTAATTAATTTTGTCCTCAATTTATATACTGGAAGTGAGAAGAGTATGTGATATTAAGCAGTAAAGTGATAAATAATTTTATTTATTATTATTATAAAGTATATTTTTTTAATTAAGCAGAAACTAAAGCTGTATGAGTCACCTACACATACACTTAAAGAAAATGGTTTAAGCTGTCATATGCCGCTGCCGTGTTGGTTTGTGTAATCCACAAATTTCAGTTCTAAGTTTTGCGTCTGTTACTTCATATTTGTGGAACCACTGCGATACGGGATGTGTTCCTACTGCAGGATTTATGTTTTAAAAATAGAGGAAGTTAGTGGTATTGGGGGAATTAAAATTACCTCATCAATCATAATCAATTACAAATATCAGGAAAATGCAGCGACTAGTACCTATCTCCGCCTTTTTCATAACTTAAAAAAGTCAAGGTCAATAAACTCATGTAGCAGGCTAGCTAATTCCTAAAGAATGAATCAGCTATGTTTATAACCCATTGACGAAACATACACTCCCCAAAGTTTGCAAAAAGTCACATATGGCTCGAAAGTTTTTTTGTCTGTCTATTATAGTACAGTATTATTTATATAAACAATATTAATTATCTTTATAAGTATTCGTGCCGTATTGAACAGCGGGTACCCTATTGTTTTATAACTTGTAATACATACTGACTAAACAAGGATGTACATTCTAAACATTCCGGTTGAATTAATTTGAATACTTGAATTTTCTTCATGGTCGATTTATTGGTGTGTTTTAATAAAACATAAAGCACAAGTGGTTTATGAGATTTTACATACTTACGTGTTGTGTGTTGTCCATAATTCAAATCAACGCGGTGGCTGCATTAATGAGTACTATTTTACAGTCATCAGCGAAGGAAAATTAATGAATTACTAAATCTTCGTAACATGACCTTCCCATACTTGTTCACTCACTACAATAATGATTAATACCTGTTGTCTCTTGAACTCTCAGGCATCTACGAATCAACTTTTTAAGAAAGACTTTTTGTCTTTCTATGTCAACTCAAAAACAATACGCGAAAAATGTTTTACAAAAATAAATGTCAAACTTATGTTCGATGCCTCTTTTACTAATCGATTTGTACAATTCATAAGAGCTCGTTCCCACTTGTCGCGTGTCGGATCCGTATATTAATCTAATGTTGGCGCCTTTGTTTACACTTTCGGTTAATAATCGGTTGTCGGCCACGGTCGACGCTGNAGACACTGGTGCCAAATTTTAGCACTCTACGCGAGACGACTGTGCCTGATGGATGTCTACGAAATTTTTGTTATGTATTATTATTTACAAAGAAAACAAAAAAAAGAGTAAAGAAAGAAAATATTGGGTGCACCCAATCCTAAGGGAAGGATTAAGTTTGCAAGTGGCAGCAGGGGGAGGGTTGTCGGCCCCAACATTCAACAAATGTGAACAGCACCATTCTTACTCATATGCGAGCGAGATACGATACGATTTTTTTCTGGGCGTTGAGGGCTGGCAAGCACCCGACATTTATTGTCGGCGCCGACTTAAAATCGGACGGATCGGATTTTCGACTATTGTGAATAGCTTCATACAAAATGCTCTGCCACTGAACCTCCGACAAGTGGAAACGATCTCTTACTATCTAAGAAAATTAAAAATAAAGCTATATTGGAAAGGGTTAATGTCCATAATTTGTTATTGCGGTCACTAAAATTAATAACCTGATATTAATCACAGTTTTTAATGCGTCTTTATCTAAACGTTTATTTTAAAATCGTGAATTATTATTGAGGTTATTTTTACGTCCGCTGATAAAAAAGAAATTATATTTTCCTATTTTTAAATTTATTATTGAGAGATTGAGGAGTCAACTAAAAAAAATTCAAATTTGAAACGTGAACTACGCAACCACAAACAAACTTTACAAGTGGTTCACAGTCAGAATAATTATTTATATAAACTTTTGTTTGATTGTTATATTTAACAACAATCCTATTTACATTAAAACTACATTTAAGATCAACTTGTCAAAATTGCGTATCAGTCTTTCGTATTTGTCAACTGCATTTAGATGTGAAGTATTTATACTTTGATCAATATCGCGCCACATTTGAATTCTGTTGTCAAACAAGGATCTGAATACAATTTAGTGCTTCTAACACGTGTGGGTCGTCTGGACATAGTTATTATTCACATTTGGCACAAAGCCGACTTGGATCGCGGTGTCAACGCCCTTGCAGCTTGTAGGGATCCCGGATCACGTAACGCTATGGGCTCTTGCTGGAACTTACCTCTACATGAGATGTTTTTAAAAATATACCGATATAGAGGGGCGATTGCTGTGATCGTATATTTCTCATAGTGTAATAACTTCCGCATATTTTTCTTTTATCATATCATTAATTGAAACAATAGCTTTGAATCAGCAGTTTTGTCGTCACATATTATAAATCTTAGTCATACTAAATTCGTGGTAATAATAGTGGTCCAAATACTCATAACCGCTTGATCAATAATGAATCACCACACTATGTTATACCTAGTTACTGTACTTAAAACATTTTTAAAGTCAAACTAGCTGCTAGGCCACCTAATGTTAAGTGACTCATGAACATATGCAAAGCAAAGCGCTTTGAGTCCTGCATCTTGCAGCTTCTTATCCATAGGAATGACATTTTAGAACCGCGCAACTACAGTCAGTAATGGTTACAAAACTGTCTGGAAAGGCCAACTGAACGGCCATTGGAAATAAAAGCTATTCGATTTCGATATTCGATCTTCTACAATCAGAAGAAAGAGGTTCAGGTAACGGTAACCTCACTCAAGCGTTGAAAAGCAACCTAAAAAATGCTTAAACATCAGTTTCCTGTGACGCTGTGACCGGTCAAGTCGGTCAATATGTGCCAAAATATGTCTCTCCCACAGTTCTGTGGCTCATCATCATCAACAGCCTTTAACAGTTACTACTGCTGGACTTATGTCCCTAAAAAGGAATTTTAAACCTACTTTACCATCTTCGCGAGACGGTTTGATTTAGAGTACAGTTTGTTTCCATTGTCTTGCGTATTCGGCTCGCCTCCTACGATAAGTATATTAACATTATAATGTTTTTGGAACAAAAACTTTATGTATTGCTCTATAGAGACATGTCTACTCAAAATTTACAGAGCTGTCATATGTAGTGCATAATATTACAAGGTATACCTATAGATTTAAGATTAGCCTTATAGTAAGAGCCAAAGTCGCTACTAACTATCTGTTGATCAATCTAACTCATCCTTTTAAATAATGGTTAGAGGATACACAGTTGCCATAACAAGGTATTAATATTAATCAATCCATATTCTTAGATAACAAAGAAATTTCTGGGTGTGGATTGAGACACCGATGACATAATATAAGTAATATTTTCCTTTAGCGACTACGTGCTTTTAAATCCCGGTGAGCAAGCTCTATAAATTACTCAAGCTGCAGAACAATACAGTGGTTTTCCCCCATTACTCCGAAGTTACTATGTCGGAGGCATCTAATCCATTCCACTGTCGTATTGTTCAATTAAATTACCATAGCGGTTGCGGGAACGCGGCCAGCAGGAAGCGGTTGTCTTCGGTGCATACTGATGCAGCGCTTTGTAATCATACACCTTCAGACATTATATTACCTTCTATGTACATAAATATGTCAATAAATAATAGCCTGTCAATGAACTCTTGTTTTTCGTCAATAATACTAGTTATATATATTGCCGAAAAATGTAATTTTCCTATTGATTTAGATTAAGTACCGCAAGTTGTTATATAAAAGGAAAAACTGTGACCATCGCGTCTGAAATTTAAAATATCAAAAACAAATTTTCTAAAATCATCATCATCATCATCATCAGCCTATCGCACTCCACTGCTGGACATAGGCCTCTCCAATTCAATTCCACGCCACTTAGTTAGATATTCGGCTTCTCACATCCAGCTCCTGCCAGTCGTCTTGCGCAAATCCTTACTCCAACAATTTTTCGAAAATAAAATTGGTAAATATCTCATTTATAGTAACTTGTAGTAGTGAAGTAAATATGTGTATTTTATGATACAAATATTTTGTCAGTCTATGTTATTCGAGGACGCATATTGTTATACAGATATACGTACAATTTAAAAAAAAAATTTACTTGCACAGATGTAAGTTAAATTTATACTAACACAAGTTGTATTACTTGTATGTGTGTGTGTCAATTAAGAATATAATCCATGAAATTTTAAAGCTATCCCTCACATTTATTTTATATGTTTTAGCCTTATAGTTCCAATTTCTTCACAATCTAATTAGATCACAACTGTATTCGCGTCAGATTGCAATATTAGTCAACCGTAGTGAAACTCATCCACAGTAAATTTACCTACCCTGTTCCGATGTTTGACTTAAGTTCTACCTCATCTGGAATATCCCAGTATCGTATTATAAGTTTATTGACTACACACGCCTCGAGATTTCCTAATTTGCCAATTACACGCGAACAAGTGACAAATATTTGCATGAAATTTCATGAAGTTACGTTACGTTTCAAATTTCGCAGTTTGTAAATGTATAATAGTTGCATAAGGCGCAGCGCGGCGCGGCGCGGGCGCACTAATAATTTCCTAATCTTTTTTCGATAGATTTCCACTAATCATGATCAAGGGAGAGCGTTCACTTAATTTCGTACTGGAATTGTGTAATATTCAACGGACGTAGATTGACTAATTGCGTATTTATATTTTCAATTTTACAATGACAATCGTCAATTCGTACCTTCTGAAAATTACCTATATCGAATTAGTCACAGACTATACCTATTTAAAATAAGTAAAATTTTATATGTTAATTAATGTCAAACAAACTACGACGTTCTTTCTTTCAAATAATCGGTATTTGTCTTAATATTTATCTCCTCGTAATTCTTTAAGTCGAAGTTTACACTAGCAAAGCGATTAAGCCGAGAACGCGTTAGATTCTTTGATTGCAGATAAAGTTTCCTGAGAGCAAAAAACTGTTGACAAAGGTAGCCTGTGTTCGTAATGTATTTTGAATATAGAGTTTGGAGCTGTTGCTATTTTTATTTTACTTTGCTATTGTAAAGTTTCTCACTGAACCTAAACAAACAAAGCTTAAAGGCATCGGTAACCACGTGCTATGAGGAAGCCCATTGGCCATGTAGATAATTTTGACAGCAAATTGTTTACGTACATTGGAGCCGTAAACATATACAACTTCATATTATGCGATCTCTTAGATTGTTAACATTGCAAAATTTAACTTGAGTAACATTTAATATCGTCAAAAGATCAGATTCATAAATATAGGAATATTCATATTTTGTATTTCAGATACAAATATGAAATGCGTTTCTAATTATAATTTTTGTATTTATACTAGAATAATAAGTAGTACAGTAAAGTCAATAGGAGCTCGGCCGCCCAATTCTCAAAGTTAATAAGAGGACATTCCCTTGAATTCTAATTAATTTCTAACAATCCGAACACTCGAAAATATCAAATGCAAAACAATACATCGCACATAATACAATGCGCGGGCGTCACCTTTTTAAAATATGCAATAAATTATGTGCTACTTTCATGGAACGAAAACCGTTCATTATTCATCATTATGACAATGACAAAAAAAGGACAATTGTTAAATAGTACTTGAGAAGTGTCAACATGAATAGTTTCGCACCATTCTAGCTCGTTGGGGAGTCCGCCACCTTACTGGAATACAAAGGCAATCGGCTCCTTATGCACGGCGCACAAGCGGTCACCGACTTCGGTTCTAACCTCCCCACCTCATCTGCCTCCAGGCCACGTGCGACGAAGCATACATACTGTGAAAATGACCATTTCCACGAACCTACCGGAACTTGGTACGCACATCAAATTATTTCGTTGATTTCGCTGAGTTGATACTTAACAAGCTACAATTTAAAACGATGTTTTCCCTATCTTCAAGGTATTTAACTCACGGGTCAACAGCAACAACAGATTAACGCAAAATATTTTATTACCTGTGTTCCAATTTTTCAATTGGTGTTAGATAAATATTTATTCACATCTTTTATGCTTGATTTTCGGTTTGTTTCAAAGTGGAGCCCAGGCTACCCGAAGCACCTACTTACATACCTTAAATATATAAGTAAGAGGAAGTAATTTAATAAATAATAAATTGACATTGTTCAACAGTCAAAATTGGTAACAGTTAAATAAAAAAACGTAGGTTATTTTTTCATTCTTCGTTTTATCAATTGTACCTGAACAATGTACTCAGAACACCTGGTCGTAAAATTCTTGGAGTGATTATTTGAGAATATTAAAATTGATACATTTAGTTCTGATATTAGTGTTGGGACCGCAAGCTTGCCTCCAGATCCGTATTGAGTAACTACAGGGACGCCAACGTAATCGCAGGCATTTGATGTAACCGCCTGCACCTTTCCGCTACTGACGCAATGCCAGCTGGTCCTACACTGTACATACGATGGATACAGACACACGGAAATAATTAGAATATCTTGCGTCATTCGTTATGATTATATTCTAAAATGTAATGTAAATACAATTGTTTAAAAACAATGTCTTCCACGTTCCTTGTATAGAATTCATAGGGCTGTGTATTTATCGATTAATTTTAAGTTTTTTCTAATTTTTTCAAGATTTCATCAAATTTGATACATCATTTTCTTGCTCCTCAATACTGCATGATACTAAGACTTGCCATGATTCTGAGACAGATAGCATTACAAATAGTTTTAATAGTAGAACTTCACACAGTCAGAAATTGGACAACGGTTTTTGCATTTTTACTTCTTTCCTACAGCTAAAGATTATTACAGCTTATGACAAAAAAAAAAATGTCAAGAACAGATGTTAACTCTAAGGAGAAGAATTGGCTTCTGGACAGGGGTAAACTATCATAGACGAAGGTGGATACTTATTGATGACAAATGACCTGAAAGAATGACTATAAAGAGATCGAATCAATACTTTAAATTAAACGTTCATTATAAGTAAAAAAGAAATAAACATTACATTTTGTAAGTAGTTTCCAATCTTTCCATTAGTTGCTAATAATACATGAAGAGTATCTATTGAGTCCGTTCGTCAAAAGTCATATGACTTGTATAAATATTTAAATAGCTGTCGTTCGAAAATTAAAATGCTTATCGCAATACGTACAACATGTACACGGGCTATTTTTGATGCCTATAGCGTAACTTTGATCATTATTTAAAAACAGAACACATCCGTTGACATAATCGTAAAGCCTTATTTGGCAAAAATACCTACAATGTGCGGTGTGTCCGTGAACAATAGAGTTAACAGTAAAGCTGCTTCTTATTCCGCTCGGATATGAACACGCGGACCGGTCGGAGTCTGTAAATTCCGTACATTGTAATTCAGATTGAATGTTGAAACGCACGAGTCGGTATGCGACAATACGGATGCCTCGGCCTGTTCGAACTTTGACTTTAATAGTTTTCCACGGAGTTTTATTTATAAGGTATTTATTAACGAGTTTGAAATCATGCATTTGTAATTCTACTTCGGTTTCATAATGAATTAATATGAGAAATCTTAAGGCCTAATTAGGTGCGTAAATGGTTAACTAAAATATTATGTTTCAAAAATATTGGTGGTCTAAAGGGAATACTGTTATATTCCATTAATATTAAATATTTTAAATCCACCTATTACTTAATTGCTAGAGCATTGCTAGAATTTCTCTTTTGAACTTATTTCTTGTAATTAAAAATATTTACCATTAACATAAGTTAAAGCTTGACAATTAAACTAAAATGTTTCACAATATGGAATATTTTCTTATAGATGATAGGTACACACTTTTAGAAAATGAATTGCAAAATTTCGAGCAAAATTTTAAAATGCATTTTTTGTAATAACTAGCTCGAAACTTTGCTATACATTTGTAGGCGTCTTAGCCCGTGTGTAATAATAATAAAAAACACTAGCTAGAACTCTATTGGGTTAGTGCCCTAATAAATCCTGATCATAGAGCGTTGACCAACGCAAACAAATGACAATTGCCATCAAAATGCTTGTTTACCTGCTTAAGGGTAGAAAAATCTCGCATACTCACTACGACTAAATCATTAATGTTTACTCAAAAATGAAAATAATTAATTATGATCAAATGTCCCCTTTCTAGAAAACACTCGTTACCATCTTCCACATCTCCACCCACTTCATTAATCAGTAAACGTCTCGCGGCCAATAAAAATGCGGCATTTATAGGCTAACTGTATAAAACACATAAATCGAAACCAAAAGAATGGCGTACCCTGTCCAACATCACAGACACAGATTTCAAAGGCACGTCGTTTTTCATTGGGACCATAAACTCAGGTGTTTATGGGCAATGTCACTTTCGCATTTTTTACCGCCCTTTTTATATGTGGAAATATTTATAGCGCCATAACTTGTTATAATTATAATAATCCGTTTCATAATTACTACTAAATACAGTTTTATTTACTATGCTTGGTTAATGTTTAGTTATTTAATTATGCTTTACGGATGAATTCAATAGATTGTACCTACCTAAGCATGTTTGCAGTAGTAGTTAAGAATGCGTACTCAGTGAGTGTTTAGGATTTGTTAGTTCAAAGTTATTACATACTAGTAACCTGCCCAAGTTTATAACAGGTAGCAAAATATAATTATATTAGGTATGCATACTTTTATTTTGTCATTGTGTCCTGATTTGATAATATGTTGCAGTTATAATATAATGGCAAAGATCTTTTCTTTAATAAGAGTATAATATACTATAGATACCTATATACACAAGCTTACAAGATGGTGATTAAAACACCCAGTCGGCATAATTTTTTTTCCCGCATCTTAGACTGTTGTCATCATATTCGTCAAACTTACACAATATTTGCTCTTATTTACTATTACTATTACTCTTCATAAAATACTCTATCCATTGATTAAAGCAAGTTTACTGTGTAAATGAAAAGCCGTATATACGATCAAAAGTATAAAAACCTTCTTCATCAAACTCCAGGGCTGAATAGTTTTTGAAAAAAGTTAATATGATTTGATTTTCTTTAAAATAAATACAATAATACTAGCAATACAATATTAAATACAGGTGTATCGTGTTAAGTGTCTACTACAACTAAAGCAACACGAGTACTTGAAAGTAACATCAAAACAAATACAGCCGACACCTTTGTTAGGTAACACATATCATATTTTATATTATTCTCGATCAAAACGATTTTGATCATAAATCGTCACCTTTTCACATAAGTGCCGAAGCTTTAAGTTTTGCAATCAAAATAGAATGAGTTCTTTGTCACTGTGACGGACGCCGGGCTTTTGTCAAATCTTTTGTATATGCCGCCGTTGCCGAAATAAAAAAGTTTTACGCCTATGACACAACATTTACTTTAAGGAACCACTTTTTTAAGGTCGTTTCCCACTGGTTTAGTATTCTTTTTATAAAATCGGATTACGCTGTGAATAAATGATGGCAAGTTCCTTTGTACGATGTTTTTTCATCGCTATGATATCACCCACCGAATAAATTGTAAGCAGTATAATGGGGAAAAAATCGAGATACTTCTATGCATCGTAATTATACACAGTCGTTTACAATATTACAAAAAAATTATTTCTGAAAGGACCAACTAAACAATGATAAAGTGATTTCGGTCTTTGCGTATCTGGTTTTCGTAATTAGTTGATTTTAAAATCTTTTCATATAAATTAACCATATTCGAAAAGGATCCAGCTCATGTTTCAACCATCTCTAAATATAATAAATCCACGTCCAATCTGACCGAATACTCATTTCCAAACTGTTCTTCATATAATACAGTAATAGTACAAACATAGATACCAACTATTGAAGTATGAGGTAGGAATTAAACAAATTATTGTGCATTTAAATTGAATAATACTTGGGTGCTTTAAAAAAAGGTCAACTCACGTGTTGGCTAAAATATGGATAGTAATTAATTTGTAAATTGTAAATGAGTTTTTGTAAGAACAATAAAGTTCCACAAAAGCCCCAAAAACTTAAAAAAAAAATAGTTTAAGTAACAATTACTAGAACACATTCGTGGCTACTTCGATTACAGAGCAGATAAATCGTCAAATGTCAAATTCCCTAAGTGAAACTATTATTAAATTCACCATACTGTAAATGTAAATATAAATAGAAACTTTATTAGAACAGAAAAACAGTATACAAATTCATTTGTGTACGAAAATAACCACATTAGTTATAAGCTGTGTCGTGACTATTATCGCCCACCTCCAGCAAAGTACAGACATATGCGTTCTACACTGTGTAGCTCAATAATGACAAACTGTCAAAGAATTTCATGTAGAGCTGCGCAAAGTCTTAAAAAAAGCTTTGGAAAATGTAAGTTAAAAATAATGTTTACTTGACTATTACAGGTATAATCAACATAAATAAATAAAATTGGAGTGTCTGTTTGTAATCTTAAAATAACCGCTTTTTACTAAATGTCTGAACATGAAACCGACAGACAGACAAAGATTGTAAAAATGTATCATTTTTTTACAATCTTCGTCTGTCTGTCTGTTTGTTCCGGGTAATCTCTAAAACGGCTTTAATAATTTCGACGAGATTTTCACCGGCATGTAGCTGATGATGTAAGAAGTAACTTGGCTACTTTTTTTTAGACTAACTTCGCCCCGCGGCGTTGCTTGCGGCTACAACAACAAACGCGGCTAACACCCCTCAGATAGTAAAACATGAATATACTAGCAACATAAATAGGTATATAAACAAATAAATATATAAATGACAAATAAATGACAGTAAAAAACACAGACAAAATAAATATACCTACCATAAAATGTTGAAATTCAAACAATAAATTTATTTTACAAACAGTTATACTCTTGCCCAGTTATACAAAAGGAGGAATATGAGCAGGTATGAATTCACTATTAATAGAAAACCTGGTTTTAGGGCAATTAAAAAAGANAAAAAGATATGGTTCGTCTCTCGTCAAGTCCGCATTCGGGACTTTTCCTATTCGCATTTGGTCAGACAAAAGGCTGAAAATCCTACTTAACTATAACTTTGATGAGTGACCTTAAACAACATTCTAAATTAGGGTTTACGCTGTGAGTTGCTACATTCAATATTTACATCCTGTCTTCGTTCATTTATATAGAGTCACAAGACCCGGTCTTGTGATTTTGTGATGTCAATGAGATGGCAAATAACGTTCGATACCTACTAGTTAACGCTGGGTTATCAAAGTTTTTGCATTGAGATGTTTTGTATACCTTCTATGTAGGTTTGAATAATTAGAACGACAATATTTATGAAGTGTACATTTTTAGTTTCAAGATTTAAAAAGAACTGGCCGAGTGCGAGTATATAACATTGGTTAATTCATTCATTCAAACATTTCAGGATTCTTCTAGGTCAATTAGCGTTAAATTGAATTTGATTAATTAACAAGGAGCATTAAAGCCTATATTTTTGACTGCATCGACTTGGATATTTGATTTATTTATAGCTGCAAGGGACCTCAGACCTGAGTTTTTGAAACTAATATCAACTTAGTACCTTAACACCATCCTGGGAAGAAGGCTCCTGACAGACGGATAATAAAGTGACCCTATTAGGTATCCGGTCTAGAAACGGAGTAAAAACGACTTAAAGGGAACTTCATATCCCTTAAACTGTAATATTAACATTAAAAAGATGAGACTTATGATACTTTACTTGGGAGACTTTAATCATCGAAACCTGAGCTTCTAAGTGAAATTGAAAAATTCTATGGATATAAGTTATACGCAACGACACTGGACCCTGACACTTACTTGCCGAAAGATACAAGGGCCAAATACCCTACATTATACTATACCGAAGATATACCATACGCCAGCTTATACGATATTAGTATGGCTCTCAAACATTTCAAGAACTAAAGAGCTCACCGAGTCAAGACGGAAGCACGTCATATTCACACTAACACTCTAGCGTCACTGAAAACCAATGCGGTTTCATCGCCCTTAGAACTACAACAGATGCCATATATTCGGTCAGAACACGTGATATTCATTGACCTGGAAAAAGCTCTCGACCGGGTACCGAGAGAATTAATTTGGCAAGCTCTAAGGGCCCAGAGTGTCTCCGAGCATTACATACATTACATAATGGCTATCAAAAATATGTATCACCAAGTATCAACCAAAGTGCGAAGTCCGACCGGAACAAGCGACGAATTTGATGTGAAGATCGGTGTGCACCAAGTTTCTGCACTCAGCCCCTGGTATTTAATATTGTAATGAACTACCTCACCTCAAATCCGCAACGAGCGCCACCATAGGACATCCTATATGAGGATGACGTCGTCCTCATCAGTGAAGATGTAAATAACCTGCAGCAGATTTTAGAAAAGTGGAGGGAAGCTCTGGAAACATCAGATCTGCGAATAAGCAGAGAGAAGACCGAGTACATGCATTGCAACTTTAATGGTGGCAACAGCAGTGCCGGGACAGTCCCATTTTTGATAATATTATGTATTAATGTCCAGATTTTTCATTTTCATTCATACATACGTATATTTTCATTGTACACATTGCAATACACACACACACATCTCACATTCAAATAATTTAATGTCAGAAATCATTGCTCGGTAGATTTATTTAAAGCAGAATTGCAAAATTTCGCTTAACACAGGCTTAATTTCTCCTTAATTTTTTTGAAGATCTAATCTAACTGAAATCCGACGATCGCCTCTGACACCATTTTATTGTCCCGATTCTTTTCCAAAGGTAGCAACCCTGATGACAAGTATATATTTGGGGTGGTCAGTAATTTAATTGTTACCGTTTTATTTGATTTCTTTTTTATATTTCTGTATTTATCGAGATGAAGGTATTTTATTAAAGTTTAAAATTAAAATATTTAACAGTTCGTAAGTACGACCCTATTGAAAACTCTTAAGTGTCTACTTTGTTTTTTTCACCGTGCGGATATCCCCTCGGATACCACCTCCTGATGCCATGTCGGACTCGAACCGACTAAACCGCACGCCGTCACTGGTACTAGGTGCCGAGGAACCAGCTACACTCTAGAAAGGAAAACCCTGGAACCCCGACGTACCTCGGGCCACCTACGGTTTTTAGATGGCCCCCTCCTGAGTGGTTGCCAAGCCTGCTTCTGCTAGAGCGACAAATGGCCACGTCTGTCACCCCAGGCTTGTGCTTATGGAGGACGGAGATTATTTCGCGATCTCCGGAGCCGGAGTCATCTGTGGTACCTGGCCCGATCCCCGGCCTGGTGGACCGGAAGAGTTCCAAGCCTCTCCCGGTCTCACTCCGCCATCTCCTTGGCAAGCATAACTTGCTCGCAGATAAAAACGGCGGAGTTCCATGTGCTCTCGCTTAGCAACATGGCCGCAATCATGTTACCAAGCGAGAGAACCTCAACCCCGATGGCCGTCACGAGATCACGCCTCTGTTCCTCCCACGCCGGACATACTGCAAGCGTAAGGAGCGCCGTGTCCACGGTCTGGCCATCGCAGTGGTGGCACTCAGGCGTTGGCTCCTTGTTGATCAGGCACAGGTGATCTCCGAAGCATCCTTTTCCAGTGATCACCTGCGTCAGCCGGTATGAGAGGGTCCCGTGACGCCTCTCGAGCCAATACTCCGTAACGGGTCTTATCGCCGCAATAACGGCGTGCCCAGAGCTTGCCTAAGTCGTTCCTTCCATTCCCCTACGAGGACCTGGCGGAGTTGGGACTTCTGATCATCGATTTCTCGATTCTCAGAATTCCTACCCAACTCCCGCGCCTCTTTACGCCACTGGTAAAGAGCCGCAATGGCTCTAGCCTCCTGGTCCCATGGTGGAGTTCCGGCCAGGAGACATGCAGCCTCAAAGGAGATCGTGCCATACCCTCTTATGATCCTGACAGCCAGCACTCGTTGCAATTATCTCAACAGCGCGATGTTGCTGGCTTTCAGGACCTCCGCCCATACTCGGACCCCATAAAGAGCCTTGGACCGCACAACCCCCTCGTCTCCTGCAGGAGTCATCGGGCCCCCTCATGTTTTACAGCAATCGTCCCAATGCACGTGCTGCGCCAACCAAGTTAGGGAATTAAGTGCTACTGTGTTTGAAAACAAATACAATGTCCTGGACAAAAGCCATCTTAATTAGACTAAATAAAAAATTCAAATCTAAAAACATTTTATAAGCTTACGGAAAAAAGTTTCCAGCGTCATCGGGATCACCTAGAAGTTTTTATAGAATGGGAAATTCTGGCAGTTGGATTTAACTTAATTGTTCTAATTTAGCCACCTTTTATTAAAATTTACGTTAACGATTCAAATGAAAGGTTTAGTGACTCAATCGGCCTATTATTGTTTGTTCCCATTTACGAAGTGTTCCTTATCAAATTCTGTCAATTCCATGATGATATTCCATGATGATATCATTTATGATATAATAAAAATGAAATGATATAATATTTCATTGCAATAGTAAAATACTGAGGTTGCCCTCTATCGATAGCTTTATACAACACTACCACTCAATAGTTTAAGAATAATCTCCTGTCAGATGGTTACTGTCAAATGGTTACGCTATTTCTCGCTAGATGTCATCAATATCAATTTTTATGAAACAGTTGACGATTCAAAGCTTTCAAAATTCAAATGTTATTTAAAAAAACGTCAAAATCAAACACAATGATACTTAAATTCCGCCTTTTTTACGCCTTTTACGCCTTTTTTATTTAGTTTCACCTGTCCCGATGTTTGTCTGTAATCAAATCTTGCAATTTAAATTTCATCCACTTCCCGATTTTCGATTGAACTGAAATTTGAAATATACCTTTAGCTCTGATGACAATGCAATTATATATAATCGGTATTATTATTTATCCAAAATGATCGCCGTTTCAAAATGGTGGTGAACATATTTCTGAACAACCCATTCAATATGAGTATCAAATGAAAGGGCTTATAGTTATTTTTTTATTAACAAGAATAAAGGGTTATTAAAAAAAATTCACTAGTTCAGAATTTATAACTTTTAGTTAAAACATTTTGACACACACTAATAATGTCTTTGTTCTAAGTTTGTGCAATTAGTACCTATTTACAGGTTATTTTAACCGATTCAAAGTTTATTTGACCACTCTGACTCTATGTTTTTACTATTTTTTGCTTTTCATGGTGGATAATTGTTACATAATGAACATGGCAGACTTTTTGTAGCTTATAAACAACAAAACTTTACAATTTTTTACAAATTTAATAACGGAACTCATGGTCACTTCGCCACCGAGGAACAATAGAACCAATGCGATAAACTTGTCTAAATCTGTTTATTATAGAAACTTTTAGCCACGTAGAGCTATTTTTGATAGATGTACTACTCGTGCGCGATAACTTGAGACCCGCGTGGTACCCTATGACGCCCGCAGTGTGAACACTGCGGGCGTCATAGGGTAGGTGCGCGGGTATGAGGGGAGGGGTGACGAATTCCACGCGGGTCTCAAGTTATCGCGCACGAGTAGTACTACATGATGGCGTGGGCTGCCATGGTACAGTAGTAGAGTTCCTATGTAAGTGCTCTGCAGAAATCTCGAGTTCGATTTCCAGGTCGAATAAAATGTTTGGTGCCTGATCTTCAAGAATTTGTTTTGGAATTTGTGTATTTATTATGTATAATATGTACGGGACTTGACTCTATGGTAGTTCTACTCGTAGTATTTCAACTTCGTCATGTATAAAGTCATCTCCTAGAAAGAAACGTCATTGTCGTCATCATAAAAATAAACGCGTGAAATGTAATCACACAAATGATTTGTTTGCTAAATTTTCATAAGAAGTTACTAAACTTCTCGGTTACATATATTAAATGGTGATAAGACACGGTCAACCGGAAACCTTCCAGGTCCGTAGACTTACAAACACATAAACATGATTTTTTTCTCTTTAAACTTAATTTATGTATAATTGCGACGAACCAGTGTGCGAAGGCCGACAGTTTAAAACGACTCTTTGACTACATGGTTGGCCTAGTGGTTTCAGTGGTCACCACACCGCTTCCTACTGCGCCAAGTGTTGTGGGTTCAAATCCTACACGGGACAATACTTTGTGTGATCCATAAATTGTTGTTCTAAGTCTGGGTGTACTGTGTCCGTTTCATGTATGTTTGTAATGATCCTCGTGACACAGGAATGTATATTTCAAAAGCGGATATTGTCTTTTTAAAAAAAAATCCTAACTTCACAAACTCTTCATGTCAGTAAAAAGTTATGAAAATTAAAAAATTCAGGCTCGGTCGTAGTACTGTTAACGTCCTCCTCAAAGTGATTGGCGATATTAGAAAGGCATGGATGATATCAAAGCCACTATTCTAGTCTTAGTTGATTTTTTTCATGCCTTCAATACCGTCAGTCACAAAATTCTATTATCAATCCTTGGGTATCTTCGGGTGTCCTCCGAAGTATTGGAATGTGTTAGTGTATATTTTATAAACACAATATATGTCATTCTAATGTTAATGTCACATTTTTCATCTATGATGTGTGGCAACACTGCTCTTGTACGCTGTTTTGTGTGTGTCGAAAGTTATCTCCACTTGTTATCAAAATACATCTCGGTTTATACTAATAATTAGTTTTCTTTATGCCCAAAACCCATCAGAATGGTTCTTTACATATCTTCAGGGGCGTCAGCAGTGTTTTTCTGATCAAGACTCGTCGTCGAATGAGTGCGACCTCTATTCTGGCATCCCCCAAAGCGGAACTTTATCTCCTCTTCTATTCTCGAGAGGGGAAGGGGCTTAACTACCTTTTCAAGAATGGTATCTTGATACACTTGTACCGATGTTTTGATACCTTTGTCACAAAAATATAGCTTAGTCACTCCTTCATAGCTAACACGCCACCAAACTGTCACTGAAGTTAGATAATGCTCACTTTGTACTCTGTTGACTAGTTGGAAAGCTTCTTAAGAGCTTTCAGCAGAAATACGGTCATTTTCCTTGTTAAAATATTGCTCGATATTGTAAAAAAAATCTCAACAATTTTTTTCTGTGACCAGAATGGGACTTCTGTTCATCGATTTATCGATTGTTAGAATTCCTACCCAACTCCCGCGCCTCCTTGCGCCATTGGTAAAGGGCCGCAATGGCTCTCGCCTCGCCTCTTAACGCCGCAATAACAGCGTGCCCATTATTACAACTGTACCTAATTACAACAAAAAATTGTATATATTGACTACATGTATGTATGTTTAATGGAAAGACGTGAAGCGAGTTTATATATATCAAATACATGTATAACAAAAATATTAGATCATTAATTTAGCTAGATTATAATCTGTTAATCTCTAGACTATATGAAATGTTAACCTCTGCTAATATTTGTGTCTCTACTTAATGGATATAAATACCTAATTTAGTTTAAGCTAGACACTGTGTTTTCAAATTTGCTTTTTAATTTTGTGTTATTTACCGTAGCCCAGCAATCAATTCTCTGCAATTTCATTGTGAATCCTGATAGCTATACTGTAATATCGTCATGCAAAGCACAGAAAAGAGAGAGAGAGCTGAGAATTATGGGAAATCCTCCCTCCCATCTAGGTTACAATTTTTTCCTAGGAAACTGTTGTTTTTTCCACTCAAGTGACAAAACCATAAGTAAAGTAATATAATATTACAGTTATTAAAAAGCAAAGGTAATCTGACAGAGGGAGGGAAATAAGATCTACCATGAAAGTACCATGAGTCCTGTCTTTTAAACAACTTGAAGATGGGAGTATCTCTCCACTCTTGGGAATTCTCAAAAGCTTAGTATACTACAGGGCCCTTTCCCCAATTATTCAAAGCATTTAAAAGAAAAAATAAAGTGGCTACTTAATAATATTTCAAATTAGACCTCTCTCCATGACCAAAACGTAAACTCAGACTATTTCGATTATCAATAAATATTAGTAGAAGGATTAAAAACATAGAATTGCACAATACATTAAGAAGAATAGAAAAAAGCTCGTCGTTTTCATCATGGTTGTTTAATAGTAGAAGTCGATAAATCTCAGAAACTGGATTTAATTATTAAAATTATAACTTTTGTGTACATTTCACATAATATAAATCTAAACAAGATATTATCTTTGGAACACATCAGGCGCCTATGGGGTTGAATCAATCGTCAAAAACGTAGTCCAAACCCTCTTCTTAAAAGCTACCAAACTACTAACCGTATTTAAGATGAAAGAAACGTCATGTTCATGGTCAAATCAAATTGTCATATTAACTGTCAAATTGAATTAAACTTATTAAACACAAATGCAGCTTTTGGAAGTTTTTTAAATATTCTGCTATTAAATGTATCAAAACTGGATAATTTCTAAAGACAAAATGCAGATCACTATCAAGGAACTCCTTGATGCTTTAGGGTTAGCGTTGTTTTATTACACAACGTATTTTTAGTGTCTTAAATAGGATCATTGTGTACAATTGTAATTGATGATATTTTCCTTTTGTTTATTTATAGATGTACTTTGGAAGTGGACACGTTATTAGACTATATCCAGAACGATCCAAACTATGGTAATAGTAATTTTACATCGAAGCAGGTGAACGAATATGCACAGAGATTGGCGCTAAAAGCTTCGAATTCTAAAACATTTTTAAAAAAATACGAAGATCTCAAGAGCAAAAAGTATGTATTTTATATTTAAGAAAATATGTGTATTACCAGCCTTTTAGAGTATTATTTAAGTCACTGGATTAATTCCAACAAGCAGTAACTAAGATATTCAAAATCAACATAAGCTCACTATGATTTACATTTATTTGAATTACATATTTTTTTTGTAGCACAGATAACTTGTCATACATAATAGCATTGTTTTATAAATTGGTGTGTGATGATAAGAAGTCAAAGATCTCCAAACCAAAAGTAGCACCAAAGCCGATACTTGGAGACAACAAACATCAAATAACTAAAGAAGACCTTCCTCAGGTATGATATCATGGTACAGATAAGTAACACCGAGTACATCAGTATTACTTTAGTTTTGTCACTATCCTGCAAAGTTGTATATTAACTATATTTTGTACATATAGGATATAAATACATATAGAAATTAGTTAACTGGAGCATAGGATGTAAAGTTCATTTGATTCTCAATATTTCCTTAAATTGTATCCTAACAACTTTTGGTCTGTTAGATCAAAGGTACCTGAAGGAAGTGCCTAGAGACCTACAGGTTGTGCACTAGCATATACATATAACAGGAATCAGTTTTTCACAATGTTAGCTACTTTGTCACATTTTATAATTTACTAGCTGACCTGGCAAACTTGCACCACCATAATTGTCTTTGTGAATATTTTCTAAATTTGCAAATAAATTGTTTTAGTATTAATACCCGCTTCAGTTTCTCACGGGTTGAGTACAGTGCGGGCCTTTGAAAATATAACATTCTCAGTTTTATTATAATTTTCTTCTATACAAACCTTATTCTATCTATAACAAACACATATCCATATTTGGTGCAGTTGATCGAAAGCAAAATGTGCATACATATATTTCTGTGATTTATTTTTATTTGTATAGATTAAAAAGACAATGTTGTAAGAAAAGCTTTTTTTAAACTATTTTTTTGTCAAACTTAATATAGATTAAAGACAAGCTCCTAAAAGCTGTAGACGAGAGCAAGAAATTAGTGATGAAGTCCTTTGAAGAGAAAGAGTCGAAGCTGAGGCCAAACTGGTACAGCAGCCTAGAGCTACCTAATTGGCAGAAAGACCACCCTTCTATGTCATGGGACTTCCCTAAAGACCCTGTGCCAATTATAGCTTCCCTAGGTAAGGCTAGGAAATGCTTTATCATTATTAGTTTATTTGTGACATTTGTGTAATGTTTCAAAATGCTTCCCTAAATCCCATTGCTAATATATCACAAATCTACACGAAAATACCATTTACATTGCTACACAAAATCTCAATTAAATACTACATGCATACATACATGCACTTAGATGTATTTCCCAAAGAGGGGATTTTCTTAATTCTAATTTTAGTCCCATTTACTTTGATATTTGAATATATTTACTTGTTTACTAGATTCTTGACCAAATATGGTCTAAATTGAAGTTTATCTTAACAATGTTCACACTAAACCTGATAGACTTATGCTATCTCAATAAATAAATATTTCCTTGGAATTGACTATAGTTTAATTACATATCTTCGTTTCAGCTGGAGTCCCAGTGGCTTCTCAAGAGAACATTATCATTGATGATTTACTTTATGTCTTCTCTGGAATCCCTGGGAACTATATTGTTCATCAACCGGTAAAAGATACTTTTGATGCACGGACTTTTCTTATATCTGAAGATTTGGATGATGCACTGAAACAAATTGTTCAACAAATGCTTCCGTTAGCCTCAAATTATTCCATAGTGAGAAGATTTATTGAGAATTGCAACATGTGGTCTGGTCAGGTGTTGCATGCTTTGGTAGCAGCTATTGAAATACTTCTGAAAGATTATTATGTGAGTTGTGTACATTTACTTTTAATGTTATAGGAATTGATGGGTTTATTAAGGTATTATAAGTGATCCTGACTAGCTTGTGTACTTGATTTCCACCCAGGACAAATATTGTGTGATCATTAATTTGTCTGGGTACAATTTATCTATAACTAAGTGCCCCAACAATTGCTCTATTGACATTTTCAATAGATATTTTAATGGTATGTGTTAGTGCTATGGGAAAAGAAAAATGTTGTTTTTACTACTTTCTTTGCAATTTTTACGTTTTTAATCTCCATTATAATCTTCTTGTGCCATAATAAAAAAAAAATTGCACAGTAATTGGCTAGTTTTGCATTTTGGTCAGCATCATATTTGGCTATTCATTATTTATATAGATATTATTGTGGTGCAAACGACCAACGATTGCCCGGCAAACGATGCTTTGCCATAAAAAAAATAATTTAGGGGTGAGTCACCCGTATCATGTAGGGGTGTGAAAAATAGATGTCTGATTCTCAGACCTACCCAATATGTACACATAATGCATGAAAATCAGTCCAACCGTTTCGGCGGAGTTTGGTAACAAACACTGCTACACAAGAATTTTATATATTAGATGTTTATCAGCAATCTGGGTACCATAGCACTAGCTGTCTAGTTTGAGATCTGTTTAGTTATTACTATTATTTTGGCAAAGTTTAAATGAACTTGCCATTATTACATACAAGTTTACTGAATTTTGGCCAACTTCTCAGCAATGTGTTGGGTAATGTTATAATCATAAAGATTTCTTTTAATTATTAAACTAGAAACCTGGATGTCTATNGTACAGATAAGTAACACCGAGTACATCAGTATTACTTTAGTTTTGTCACTATCCTGCAAAGTTGTATATTAACTATATTTTGTACATATAGGATATAAATACATATAGAAATTAGTTAACTGGAGCATAGGATGTAAAGTTCATTTGATTCTCAATATTTCCTTAAATTGTATCCTAACAACTTTTGGTCTGTTAGATCAAAGGTACCTGAAGGAAGTGCCTAGAGACCTACAGGTTGTGCACTAGCATATACATATAACAGGAATCAGTTTTTCACAATGTTAGCTACTTTGTCACATTTTATTATTTACTAGCTGACCTGGCAAACTTTGCACCACCATAATTGTCTTTGTGAATATTTTCTAAATTTGCAAATAAATTGTTTTAGCATTAATACCCGCTTCAGTTTCTCACGGGTTGAGTACAGTGCAGGCCTTTGAAAATATAACATTCTCGGTTTTATTATAATTTTCTTCTATACAAACCTTGTTCTATCTATAACAAACACATATCCATATTTGGTGCAGTTGATCGAAAGCAAAATGCGCATACATATATTTCTGTGATTTATTTTTATTTGTATAGATTAAAAAGACAATGTTGTAAGAAAAGCTTTTTTTAAACTATTTTTTTGTCAAACTTAATGTAGATTAAAGACAAGCTCCTAAAAGCTGTAGATGAGAGCAAGAAATTAGTGATGAAGTCCTTTGAAGAGAAAGAGTCGAAGCTGAGGCCAAACTGGTACAGCAGCCTAGAGCTACCTAATTGGCAGAAAGACCACCCTTCTATGTCATGGGACTTCCCTAAAGAACCTGTGCCAATTATAGCTTCCCTAGGTAAGGCTAGGCAATGCTTTTTTATTATTAGTTTGTTTGTGACATTTGTGTAATGTTTCATAATGCTTCCCTAAATCCCATTGCTAATATATCACAAATCTACTCGAAAATACCATTTACATTGCTACACAAAATCTCAATTAAATACTACATGCATACATACATGCACTTAGATGTATTTCCCATAGAGGGGATTTTCTTAATTCAAATTTTAGTCCCATTTACTTTGATATTTGAATATATTTACTTGTTTACTAGATTCTTGATCAAATATGGTCTAAATTGAAGTTTATCTTCACAATGTTCACACTAAACCTGATAGACTTATGCTATCTCAATAAATAAATATTTCCTTGGAAGTGACTATAGTTTAATTACATATCTTCGTTTCAGCTGGAGTTCCAGTGGCTTCTCAAGAGAACATTATCATTGATGATTTACTTTATGTCTTTTCTGGAATCCCTGGGAACTATATTGTTCATCAACCGGTAAAAGATACTTTTGATGCACGGACTTTTCTTATATCTGAAGATTTGGATGATGCACTGAAACAAATTGTTCAACAAATGCTTCCGTTAGCCTCAAATTATTCCATAGTGAGAAGATTTATTGAGAATTGCAACATGTGGTCTGGTCAGGTGTTGCATGCTTTGGTAGCAGCTATTGAAATACTTCTTAAAGATTATTATGTGAGTTGTGTACATTTACTTTTAATGTTATAGGAATTGATGGGTTTATTAAGGTATTATACGTGATCCTGACTAGCTTGTGTACTTGATTTCCACCCAGGACAAATATTGTCTGATCATTAATGTGTCTGGGTGTGTTGTTATTACTACTTTCTTTGCAATTTTTACGTTTTTAATCTCCACTATAATCTACTTGTGCCATAATAAAAAAAAATTGCACAGTAATTGGCTAGTTTTGCATTTTAGTCAGCATCATATTTGGCTATTCATTATTTATATAGATATGATTGTGGTGCAAACGACAAACGATTGCCCGGCAAACGATGCTTTGCCATAAAAAAAATAATTTAGGGGTGAGTCACCCGTATCATGTAGGGGTATGAAAAATAGATGTCTGATTTTCAGACCTACCCAATATGTACACATAATGCATGAAAATCAGTCCAACCGTTTCGGCGGAGTTTGGTAACAAACACTGCTACACAAGAATTTTATATATTAGATGTTTATCAGCAATCTGGGTACCATAGCACTAGCTGTCTAGTTTGAGACCTGTTTAGTTATTATTATCATTGTGGCAAAGTTTAAATGAACTTGCCATTATTACATACCAGTTTACTGAATTTTGGCCAACTTCTCAGCAATGTGTTGGGTAATGTTATAATCATAAAGATTTCTTTTAATTATTAAACTAGAAACCTGGATGTCTATAGACCCTGCTGAAGTTCAATTCAACTACTAATTCTTCAGTTTTCTTCTTCTTGGTTTTTAGTTTAACCTTGTATACGTGTAAGTATGCCATAGTTTGAAATTTAGGAAATTATATTTACAAATTAGTATAGATTTATATGTATTTCGGTACGGCTGCAGTATTTGAGTTTCTTGATTTGTTGATTGTTCTATACTTGTAAGCTACTTTTCAGAAATAAATCTTATTATTATTATTATTATTATTTGCCAATGTACACATATTAAGCTATACCTCTATTTCTTGCAGACAATGCTTGCACAATTGGAAACTGAAGCGATGTCTGGAAACCTTACATTACAGAAACTTTGGTACTTTGTCCTGCCTACAATGCACACTATGCAGGTTCTAGCATCCATCGTCAGTAATATTGGAAAGGTGTGTAAGCTGTGGAATTCTTTTGATGTTCTTTTAATATGTGTTCTTATTACATGTATATATATACATATATGCACATATATGTATGTACAAACGCTTAATCATAATGGCAAAATTATCCTTTTTGTCCTTTTTTGTTGTGTATTTGTATTTCTAGTTTTGCGTATTTTATTGTCAACTGTTGAACTGCGTCAGCAATGCAGTGGTAGCGTATTCAATTGCTGTACTTGAGGTCTTAGGTTTAATTCCCAGGACAAAATAAATTTTTGATTAAAGCTATATGGCGTTATGTGCTAGATGCCCTAAATATTTTTTTATATACATTTTTTTTAATGCAATGTCCCATGGAATTTATCTGGCAGTGAAGAGATTATATGTCCACTCTAGGTTTAAAGAATTAATTCTCTCTTTTTTAAAATTCTATTCAGATACTAGTATAAAAGTGTAAAAATTTTCAATACCTTGCCGTACATTTCATTTTTAATAGGTATGAGTTCATATTGTAATTATCATCAATTCCAATAGGAACCAAGTATCACAATAGGTAGGTATTAAATATTTAATTAAAACTGGATGTTCCTTATCAGAATGAATGAATGAATAATTTCGTATTATTATTTTTCAGAGTGAGTTACGTGGTGGGGCTGTATTAACAGTGTTGCATGATAAAACAAACACATTGATGGGTGTTGCCAGAGTTCAAGAGATTTCTTTATTTCTCACTGAACGTGCTTGTCGTCCATACTTAAATATTTTGGACCAGTGGATACACAAAGGCACAATTGTAGACCCATTTCAGGTAAAGCTATTACTGTTTTATTAATTTTAGTATTTTAAATTTTGCCTCGGAAAGTTGCCTTGCCTTGTTAAGCCGTCGGTCCCGACTGCCATTAAAATAATTTTGGCAATAGTCACGAGTTCTTGGATGTCTTAAAAAGTCCGACAGCATTTTCTCTACCACCTATAACTTTGGTATTGTTTAATTGTCGATATCGTATCGTTTAGATTTGTAACCGATCCCAACTCGGTTTGGGAGAAAAGCTCAGATCTAATTCTCTTGAAATTTTGATTAAAAGTAAAACGGTGAGCTGACGTTTTTACTATTTCTGTTTTAGGAGTTTATGATTGAAGACAATGAATTGATAAACAAAGAAGAGCTCCCAGTAGATTACTCAGCCGATTATTGGGAGAAACGGTACAGTGTACAGAAGGACAGAGTACCGGAGTTTCTTGAGAAGTTCACAGATATTATACTGAGAACAGGGAAATATTTAAATGTTATAAGCCAGTGTGGTAAGTTTAAGTTCCATTTCATTTTGGAATGGCATACAGGCCAGACTCAAGTGGTTCTTCTCGTAGACCAAAGTAAGGGGTCTCGGGGTAACTTCTCCAGGTCCATAGCCTGTTTAAGTGATGTTCTACACCACCTGTAACTACAGGTGGGTCATTGGGTTAAGCCCTAAAGGGCCTCTTAGTAGCTTCAGGTATTTATGGTTTCTTCAGTGCGACCTGTACTTAGCGAGGTTGAGCTCCTATGGGTGTAGACCCAAAGGAGCGCCCATCAGCCAGCACTAGGTCGGGGGGCCAGACTAATATGAATGCCTGACTGCTGACTTAGAGATAGTAGGTCTTATTCCTACCAAGAGAAACAAAATTATTATTAAGATGATCCTTTGTATCTGGATGTAAATTACGTATAATATGTTTGTCCTTTTGCTAGAAATATATAAGTATGTTTATTAGTAGTAGGAATACTCTTGTTTATAAATATAAAACCTTTCCAAAAGTATTATCTATATCATTCCACTGTATAACCATGTGCAAAATAATAATAATAATTTTTGCATTAAATATTACTGTCAGATGAGAGTCATCAACAGGTATTGATCATTAATACCACACAGATTGTACTCTATTGGTTTTTTTATTACTCATTAATTTAATAATTTAAAACAATTTAATTTTATAATATTTTAAATTTTCAGGTAATGCCATAACTAAAACCAATACAGAAGAAATCAAATACTCTTTAAGAGAGCAAAACTATGGTGCCATAATACAAAAAGCATATGCATATGCCAGCAAGTCTTTGTTGGAACTGTTACTCAAAGAATATGATCTCATGGGAAGGTTGAAATCTGTGAAGAATTATTTCTTGATGAGCCAAGGAGATTTTATAGTACAATTTATGGATGCAACAGAACAGGAGCTCTCTAAGAAAATTGATGACATCATACCTTCGAAACTAGAATCTCTTTTGGGACTTTGTTTAAGGTAATGTGTTCTATTATTGATACCTAATATAATGTAGATACGGCTTTTGGCAGCGATTTTATCCTTGTATNCCGTGTATGAGTTAATACATCCATTCTTATCTATCCATTGTGTCAATTTCTATTAATATATTTGCAAAAAAATACTGAAGTTATATATTATACTATTACTAAGCTTGAAGTCGTAGTTTACTCATTGACTGCCTCGGTGGCTCAGTGGTAGCGTACGCGACTGCTGTCCATGAGGTCTCGGGTTCGAATACTGGATCGGACCAAATGTTTGTATGATCTGCAAATATTCGTTTCGGAGTTTGGGTGTTTTCTATATATAATATGTATGTATTTACAAAAAAAAGTATTTATGTATTCATATCAGTTGTCTAGTACCCATAACACAAGCTCTGCTTAGTTTGAGACTAGATGGCGTTGTGTGTTAGATGTCAGAAATATTTATTATTATTATTTTTTTTTTTTACTCGTCAGCCCGGGACTTGTGTGATAATGGGTACTTTTCAGATATAAGAGTGAAAACAGATTTGATTTAGAAACAGATGATGATGATATCGTATGTTGACTAACATCTTAATGTACTAAAATCTACATATTTTGCATTTTAGATTATCAGCGGCAAGCCACGATCCGTACAATGAAGACATGCGTGTTGAACTTCTTCCATATGATCTGCAATTCCAAATGTTTAAAATATTGTCCATCGAAACCGAAGATGAAAAAGGTATTAATTAACAATTTGTATTAACAATTTTAATTCCTGTTAGTTAATGTTGTACAAAATTGAGTCACAAGATTATTATAATGTTATGTTGGTAATCTGTTTTTTATAATTCATAATACAAGTACAGTGTATATATTTATGACTAATGTGCGAACTGGAAGATGAGANTTGTATTAGTTAATACATCTATTCTTATCTATCCATTGTGTCAATTTTTATTAATATATTTGCAAAAACATACTGAAGTTATATATTATACTATTACTAAGCTTGAACCTGCTCTACAAAGTTAATAACAAACAGTAGAGTCGTAGTTTACTCATTGACTGCCTCGGTGGCTCAGTGGTAGCGTACGCGACTGCTGTCCATGAGGTCTCGGGTTCGAATCCTGGATCGGACCAAATGTTTGTATGATCTGCAAATATTCGTTTCGGAGTTTGGGTGTTTTCTATGTATAATATGTATGTATAATATATTTAGAAAACCGGTGTGAAACAGCGCTTACGCTGTGTTTCATCGAGTGAGTGAGGATACCGGAGGCCCACCCTCACCATCCCCCTTCCCCCCAGGCCGCCATAGTGTGGGTAACCATGCTGCATTGTTCTTTTTCGCATTGAGGATGGTGACCACCACTCTTGGATTCTGCTCATGCTTTCCATCAGGCAGGGCAGAGTCATTTTGGCAGCTTAAATAAAAAAAAAAAAAAAGTATTTACTAAACAAAAGTATTTATGTATTCATATCAGTTGTCTAGTACCCATAATACAAGCTCTGCTTAGTTTGAGACTAGATGGCGTTGTGTGTTAGATGTCAGAAATATTTATTATTATTATTATTTTTTTTTACTCGTCAGCCCGGGCCTTGTGTGATAATGGGTACTTTTCAGATATAAGAGTGAAAACAGATTTGATTTAGAAACAGATGATGATGATATCGTATGTTGAATGACTAACATCTTAATGTACTAAAACATACATATTTATTTTGCACTTTAGATTATCAGCGGCAAGCCATGATCCGTACAATGAAGACATGCGTGTTGAACTTCTTCCATATGATCTGCAATTCCAAATGTTTAAAATATTGTCCATCGAAACCGAAGATGAAAAAGGTATTAATTAACAATTTGTATTAACAATTTTAATTCCTGTTAGTTAATGTTGTACAAAATTGAATCACAAGATTATTATAATGTTATGTTGGTAATTTGGTTTTTATAATTCATAATACAAGTACAGTGTATATATTTATGACTAATGTGCGAACTGGGAGATGAGAGTATGTATGCTTGGATAATAGGGTAGTGTGAAAAGTAGTGAAAAAAATGAGTAATATTATATTTCAGATTATAAACAAAACAAGGACTGTCCACCACTCACTGGTATAGAAACGTTCTCTTTCGGCATGGAAGTGAAATGGCCCGTGTCACTGGTGCTAAATCACAAAGCTATTGCCTGCTACCAGATGATATTCAGACATCTGTTCTACTGCAAACATGTGGAAAGGTTACTGTGCAGGTAAATCTGTTTTTTTTTCTTAAAATAATAGGGTTTATGAGCTTCTTCTAGGTATAATTACTTCTTAAGAGTATCCCCAATCGGAAACTTAGACTATCAATCAACAACCCATAATGTCCCACTGCTGGGCTCGGGTCTCCTCTCAGGAGAGGGTTAAGGCCATACGTCCCCACCCTGGCCAAGTGCGGGTTGGGGACTGGCAAGACTATGTTGTGCCTTCGTAATCTTGCCGTTGGATGTTTTTTAAGCCGCCCAAAGGCAAACTCAGCAGTACTTACTAATTAACTACTAGTAAGTACTGCTGAGTACGAAGTCGTTGGTTTGAATACAACCCAAAACAATTTAATTGTAGTTATGATCGCTTGTTTTATGTCTTGGTATGATTTATATATTTTAGATGATTGCGTGTAAGATGTCTTAAAAATAGTACACCTGAAAAGATAGTGATTAATTGCCAGTACAATACTGTTGCTAACTTAGTTGTATTCAGTGCTTGTAACGTAATTTCCAGAAATAAATTATAAAAAATGTATTTTCAACTTTTTACTTTTTTCTTTAGAGTTTGGCTATACAACAAAGTGGTGAAGCGTTTTTCGGAGGCGCGGCTGTATGCAGATGCCTTTGCATTGCGACAACGTATGTTGAGCTGCATCCAGCATCTGCAGTACTACATGTGCGTCGAGGTCATCGAGCCGTCTTGGTGCCAGCTCATACAGAACCTTGACAAGGTATGTATCCATATATAGTTTATTTTTAGTAAGACAACTCCTGCATTAAGGAATACATATCCTGTGTCTCGGGGGACTTTAAAAAACACGAAAGTGACACAAATAACACCCAGACTCAGAACAACAATTTGTAGATCACATAAAGTGTTGTCAAATGTGATATTTGACTTGGAGCAGTTGAAAGTTGCGTGGCGATCGCTTAAACCACTAATCCAACCGTGCAGTCAATAGTGATTCCTTAAACTCCAGTTCTTGTACTAGCGCCATCTAACTAACACCGGTGTCACTACTTTGTAAGTATAACTGATACATAGGTAATAAAAGTTGTGACCTGATTAAATATTTAGGAGCTCTTAACAGAATCGGATGGATTGTGACCAGGTGTGGTATCGTCACCTGCCGTGGTCTACTGCAGAAGAATCTGTATGAGAGGGGTAACTGTATCAGAGACACTACTGTTCAACCATAATATCTAAAATCTATAAAATCTTTTTAAAAATAAAAATCCAACACAATTGGGATAATATTTCTTTATACCTGGCGGGTTGCAATCAATCAGTATGTGTGAAAAAGCTTCTGTTTCTAACTTTTTTCAAACGTTTGTGTGTGTGTGTGTGATTAAAATGTGTGTGATGTTTGTGTATGCTGAGATTCACAGAATTCGCACTGTCGAAGATAAACTTTTACTATTATTACTATTTAATCTTTACTTTAAATTTGGAAAGACGGTTAAAAACATAGAAAGATATAGTTCTTCACTGTCTTATTTTTTGATATTTATTTAATATGCGTATATTATACTCTAAAACATGATAATTCCCGAAAAAAGTCTGGAAATTATTCTAAAATCCGATTTTATAATAATTTATCTTCTTTTTTAATTACCCAAAAACAAGAAATTTCATTAAACCGTTACAAACATATGTATATAAAAAAGATTGACTTACGGTTATGAAGTAATTGTTTATGTTGCATTCTACATATTATGGTATTCTCCTATCCAATGACAACTCACACACAACGCCATCTAGTATCAAACTAAGCAGAACTTGAACTGTGAAAGCTATATTGATTGATCAAAGTGATCACTACGAAATTCCAGTAAATAAGCGAGATAGATTAACAAGATTAGCAAGCTGAAGTGGCAGTGGGCTGGCCACATTTGCCGTGGAACCGATAACCGTTGGGGTAAACGAGTTCTTGAGTGGAGACCGCGTCCCGGCAAACGTAGTGTAGGACGTCCACAGGCCAGGTGGAGTGATGATTTGCGCAAGACGACTGGCAGGAACTTGATGCGAGAATCCTAGAATCGAACTAAGTGATGTGCAATTGGAGAGGCCTATGTCCAGCTGTGGACTGCGATAGGCTGATGATGAAGCGGAACAGAAAATAGCGGTTCTCATGGTGGAATAAGGAGTCGACGACTGTGATCCCGCTTTTACATCTTACAGAGGATGTAGTCTCAGTTCTTCAGTTTATACCGTGGGAGAGCCACGCTTCGGCATGAATGGGCCGGCTCGACCGGAGTGATACCACGGCCTCACAGAAAACCGGTGTGAAACAGCGCTTACGCTGTGTTTCATCGAGTGAGTGAGGATACCGGAGGCCCATACCCCAATCCAACGCCTCCTATCCCCCTCACCATCCCCTTTCCCCCCAGGCCGCCATAGTGTGGGTCACCATGCTGCATTGTTCTTTTTCGCATTGAGGATGGTGACCACCACTCTTGGATTCTGCTCATGCTTTCCATCAGGCAAGGCAGAGTCATTTTGGGAGCTTAAATTTAAAAAAAAAAAGTTCACGGTGAATGCATAAAAATTATCTAAGTAGGTACTATCGATAAATTTGAATCCACCATAAGTTTAGTTTCTTACATACATTCCATTACAATTAGGTCGATATTTGCAACATTAATAAACAAAAGTTTCTATAGTAACGACCTTGTTATCTGTCATTTAATTACACAGATAATTTATCTATGGCTTGATGCATATGAGATATTTCACGTAATTTTTTCTGAGTAATAGTTAATTTGAAAAGCATGGATACAAAATATGATTATGTCTTGCTGTTTTATCTAATATAATATCTACAGCAGTAATGATAAAGATTTACCGAGATCTCCGACCAGTATTGACGTAGCTTGCTCAATATTTAAAACGTCCTAAGTGGGACATGGACGGAAAGGGAGGAAATATTTATTGCTTTGACGGTTTCAAACGATTTATCGACAAAGTGGGTCATGGTTCAAGTTAGTCGATAGTACATATCAATTTTCTGCAATCACTATGTCGTCTTTATTCGGAACCAGCTCATACTGCTTCTGAATGGAATCTATCAACAACCCATAACGTCCCACTGCTGGGCCCGGGTCTCCTCTCAGGAGAGGGTTAAGGCCATACGTCCCCACGCTGGCCGAGTGCGGGTTGGGGACTGGCAAGAATACGTTGTGGCTACGTAATCTTACCGTCGGATGTTTTCAAGCCGCCCAAAGGCCTCCAACTAAGCTTCACGACTGTTATCGTATGATAACAACCGGGACCGACTGCTTAACGTGACCTCCGAATCACGGAGACGCTCATGATAACATGCCACTAGCGGTCACCCATCTAGGGACTGACCGCGCCGTTGCTTACCCTCGGTGATTGTTTCTAAACACCGAGTGCAACTGGGCTATGGGCGCCTGAATGGAATAAGACAAAATAACGCTTGAGGCATGCCTTAGGCACTATTTTAACCTTATTCCAAAAATCTCACACTGATATATAACATTGGACTATACATAATTCCCGGATATTTTAACATCATTAGTTACTCTTTGAAGTTATATTGGACAAGTAGATATTCAGCAAATAATAAGAATGCAGCTGAGATTAAACAGTAGACACGTCGCCCAAGTAGGAAATGAGCGAGACAACTTATAGCTATCTTTCAATGTTTCTGAGTAAGGTTTCCATCGTAGTTGATTTAAAATTAAATACAATTTCGTAAAAATATATATTAAAAAAGCTTACATGATAAATCAAAACCAAAAACGTATAGTGCTAAAGCATTATTAACATTTTCATTAATAAAATGTGATTCACAATTGCCATATTACATTTTTCCTTATTTATATTATTACATATTTTAATAGAATAAAATAGGTAGTTAAATATGATAAGTGGATTTTTGAAAGGTTGTTAAATAAAAAGTAAACAAAAAACGACAGGCACAACGAACATTTAAAGCGATGGTTATAGAACTATCTTACATTAATTACGGTAATAATCTCAAGTTAAAACCTTCTTCAACCAGCTTTCTAACTTTTCAAATTTCTTTTCATACTGTGTTAACTTGTCTTTAATTTCATCAAACTCGGTCTTAGTTGTCTTTTTACTTATTACAGCTTTAGAGTGCTTTACAATTCTAGGATCTAATCTGTAATTTTGACACCGTTCAAAGCAACATGAACCACCGCTCTCAATATCTTCATCATCGTCTGAAAACTTTCTGTGTGAATCTGCATGAGGTATTTCGATTTTGTTATCCTGATTGGGCTTCACTATTATCCGGTACTGCGGCAAAAAAGTAGGAAAAAGACTTATACGTCTTGCAAAAGGCTTTATGCACAACATTTTAGGTTTAATAAAATTCAGTTCTTGTATGTAGGACGGAAGATAAGACCAACACCAGCTTGGTCTAGTATACGAACCCACGTTACCTATTAATACACTTTCAAAGTATGATATAAGCTTCACTCTAGATATATGCCCTACAAGTTCGGCATCGGCTCTAATTTCTTGTGTATCGCTTACTGCTAGACCATTTAACAAATTAAATAGCACTATAGGAATCATAAACACAAACACAATAAATATTAAATGACTTGTAACTGGGAATGTACTGAATTTTATAGATCCTGCGTCGAATTCTCCTGTTAACATTACTATAGTTTTAAATAGCGAACGACCCGGATCTTCAAAGAAGTCTTCTTCTTCCTCTTCTTCTTTACCGTTTGGGTTTGGAGCTGTTTGATCTTCTTCCTCTTCTTTCCTAAACAACGTGTAGAAACTTAACGCGAATGCTATAATTAATATACAGTACCACAGCAAGAATTTAAAAAAGTTCCATGACACTGTTCTTAACATAACAATGTTCGTTGATAAAGTAGGGAACTGCCCAATGAGTAATACTAGTTCAGCGGATGATAGTAATATAGCCACGGCGGACAATTGTTGTTTAGTAGACTCTTCCGCTGAATCGTAACAAACAATAGCAGCAGTAACAAATATTAAAGTTATTTCCATCCAATTTTCAATACTTTGTAAATATCTTGTTGGTGATACTAGTAATTGAAAAACTTCTCTTAATATCAATAGAATTAAACCGATAACTGCACCGACATGAGTAATTACGTTCAACACTTCTATCGAATCGGACTGTTTTTTTTCGACACCGTAACCTAAAATTATATAAAGAATAAGACAGAGCCAAAGTAAAGAATAAAATGTTATGTTTGCGTAAAACAGGCAACTGATCCGTTGCCATTTTAAATATAAGAAGCTTGTAATGACTGGATGTTTCAAAAGCGGACGCAACTCTTGGTTTCGTGTCATATATAGCAACGCATCTGTTTCGGGTGCTAGAATAGAATCAAATTCTTTGATATTATTGTTACAATTATCCATTAGTGGTACTTTGCACATTTCGTTTTCTATAGAATTATTGGGATAAACTAAGAATCTGTATTGCATATGTATTTCGTAATTATCATCACTTGGTCTTTCGCCGTTCGTCGTAACACATTCGTCCAAATAGGTTTCCAGTGTCTTAGCATTGATATCTGCAAGTGGTGGTTCATTAAACTTATTACGCAAGGCGACACACGCCCCATTCCTTAATAATTCCATAACTGTTTCTTGGTCTCCATTTCTTGCTGCGTAATGTAGTGCTGTATTTTGTTTAATATCGGCGTGATTTACGTTGATATTTATTTTAGAGTGATTGTCCAATAATAATTTCAAACATCCTTTGTGATCTGCTTTTTCATTCGTGTGATAAGATCTCATTCCTTTCACAATGATTTGCAAGAGTGAATCAGCAGTTCCCGAATCGAACGTAGTTTCCTTATCAACAAACATTTTAAGGATATCTAGATATCCGTATTGGCAGGCAATTGCTATAGGTTTTTCTGAATTACCCGAGAATGTGAAACTAGGATCAGCTCCATGTGATAATAAAGTAGCGACCGCTGTGTCCATACCTTTTTGAGTAGCCCATTGTAGCAAAGTGTTGGTACCATTATTTGCATTTAATATAGAATTGTGTTCGTTGTTTGATGCCATAGTTTTAAAGCCGCGAACAAAGTTATCTTCATCGTCTTTACTGAGGTAGTAAAATAATTTATCAACATTTATATCTACTTCATCACTTCCAAACTGGTCAACAAGTTTTGGGAAAGCTGCTGTGAGATAATCACGTGCTGATTTTCCTTTACGGTCTTTGTATGTATCAATATCAATCGGGTTCTTAGCATATTTGACTATCAATTTTACTACTGTTTCTAGGCCTTGCTGGCTTGCGGAATGTACTGGGGTTATACCTTTTGAGCTTGGGCTATTCGCATCACAACCCTTTTCAAGAAGAAGTTTTATCATATTCTCATAAATAATTAATTCTTGCTCGTTTTCATTTTCATCATCCTCCATTTTGTTTATCGCCATTAATAGCGGAGAATTTCCTTTACTCTTAAGATTAACATCAATTCGATCATCGTTTAGCAGAGCTTCCAAAGCTTTAATGTTACCATTTTCTATTGCAAAATGTATAGGGGCAAAGCCATGTGATTCATTTATTATATTTACCTCCACTTTCTTCTCCAGTAAATAATCAATAAATTCTTGTCTATTTGGTTCAGAGATGGCAATTTCAAGACACGTTTTGAAGTCTGGGTATTCATAAAAGTAATTAAGATCCACAGCACCACTAGCACAAAGTTTTTTGAATGTGTCTATCTCATTGGCTTGTAAAGCTGCTTTCAATTGCGCTTGCGGCTTCCCACCGAAGAAGGAGCTTCCGCGTGATGGCCGATTAGACTTCATCTCGTAACTGTCTCGTGTCATACCGCACACTAGACTGGCATCTGAAACGTAAAATAATTGTTTGTTTAACTCGAAACAATTTTCTTATTAAAGTAAATTGCTATGATACTACTGTATAGTACTCCAAAATTAAATTGGGTTAAAGACAATTAGATCAATTGAAAATAATTATATTATCAATTGAACATTTGTTGAGCCTTATACAAGAATGAAATCTCATTGCATGTTCAACGAGTTATTTTGGTTGCTAAATACAAAACCCGTAAATCGAGGTTTTATTAGATTTAATGCGCTAAACGGTTCTACAAACTCTAGTGTGAAACGGTGATAATCGGTACCTTGTGTTCGTTAACTACAATTCAATTCCGTTAGGAGTTTTGCTCTAGTTTGTTACGGTTTGATTAAGTGGAGTTTTTCTTTTTGTATAAATTTAAAGTAATTTAATACATACCAAAAATTAAACAAAACTCACGCTTAAACACTATTGTAATACAATTAAAACAGCCACTTTATTCAACGTTTACAATATCTGACCTAACCACGAATTACAGTAATGTAGAGGCAATTATTTCGAATTTCTCTTACTGTTATAAAATTAATGTAGTGCGCGTGCTTCGTTCCTCTTTACCACAATGACAGTAATTGAAATGATTTGCACTGTCTTCTACTATGTTATTCTTAATTGTACTACTAATGACCCCGTATACACCTTATACAGACGGAGTAGAAACCATAATTGAAAAACACGAGTAACTAAAGATCTCTCAATACGTGTTTTTTATTGCAGTATAATTGATTTTTGGAACATTAATGAGCCATTGCATTGGGTGTAGTTTGTGTGGTTTGTTGTTTCACAATTTACATATTGAGTACCCGCAGGGTAAATAATCTACTTATTTACCCTATTTATACACACCGTATTGATTTGGTTGTTTAAGCATCGTGATACGTACTTAAATTTTTATTGAAACTCTAATCCGTTTACCACTTTTATGTTTGTACTACATATATTACGTTTGTTACACGATATAAAGCTATGTACAGACTCCTAATAACGTCTTTGCCTTTGTTACGATTGTCGGTCTTTTTATGACAATATTTACCCGTGGATTTGCTCAGTGTACACCGTGACTAAGTCTCGCCTTGGGCATTGGTCATATTATAATCCTATTAGAGAAAACGGCTTCTGTGTGTACATTCCAGATGTAACGACTTCCGGATATTTTAGGTGACGTAAATTTAACGAAGTTTTATTTTGTAAATATTGGAGGATGTTTATGAAAAGACGTTATATTTGTAATAAATTAGTAAAAATTTTCGATTATATGTTGGCAGAACTTAAACATCGTGTGCTACTTTTAGCGGCACTATAAGTTAGGACTGGTTTTAGAGAGAGTGTTATCTAAGAGCTCTATGGCACTCTTGAACTGATTATATTGATCTTAACAAATACGGAAATCAGAGAATACACCACGAACATTTGGAATTAANAGAATTAATAGTTATAGCAAAAGTTTTAAAGGTTAGTACGTTATGTTCATTGTCAAGTATAGTGTATTATATATGGTGTTGATAAAATTCACGTGGTGTTGTGTGTAATGTTTGTATGTGGTTGACCGTGCGGTTGCTTGTACGAATAGAAAAATACAATAATAGTATCAATAGTTAATAAAGACTTAGATATTTATGAACTTTTGATTACTTTGTTGGAAGTCTCGCATGTTTTAATTTTTTTTTTCTTAAAAGACAACTCCCTCATTAGGAATATACATTCCTGTGTCACAGGGATCTTTACAAACATACATGAAATGGGCATAAAGTACACCCAGACTTAGAACAACAATTTATGAATCACACTAAGTGTTGTCCCATGTAGGATTTGAACCCACAACACTGGCGCAGTAGGAAGCGGTGTGGCGATCACTGAAACCACTAGGCCAACCGTGTAGTCTACATACAATTGATACGCATGGCTACATAAATGGCCACATAATTAAGGTAAGGGCACAATGCCTCATTGCTGTAAATTAGCACAAAGTTCCATATAATATTAAAATCTTAATACCTTAATTTACTTGAGTTGTTTATGTCAACTTATTCATATAAACTCTTTAATTATAACACGCGTTTCGTTGGCTACAGCTGTCATAAAGTACACTATCTTCTTGCTACATTCAATTTAAACACAAAACAATACCCCGTGTTAACTATGTACTATATAAAACAGCAACTTGCCGCATCGGTGTATTTCCAAAATAAAGATGAAACCAACAATGCCTTTGCATTAAACAATACCGGTTCGCTGTTCGTCCATCGGAACGCTATGAGATACTCCACATGTTTAGATGAGGTACATCACCCATACAGCATTGTATAATACATCACGCGTTATATGCCACGCATTCGAGAAAATTGCTATTGTGTTCTACATAAGGATCACCTGTTTATGCAGTAACCGATCCACGATAGGCGCGATGGCTCAGTGCGCTATTGATTGATCGAGAAAGCCAGGCCGCTCGTTAAATTGTTTTGTTTAGATTTATTTTTAAACTATTTCGTACTCTTTTTAATGTACGTTGCATGTTATCGATCATCTGTGTTTGGTGATGTAAAACACCGCTAATTTTCATGGTTTAAGGATTACCAAATGTGTTGTCTTTAGCTTAGTGACCAGACGATGAGCTGTTTTATAAAGAAATACACATGAACAAAATGAACACCATGCTAGGGTGGTACTTCTCAATGTTTGTTAATTACTCATAAGACTTATAGATTTACAAATAATTAGTCACCTCTACTATGTTATTCATTTGCACCAAAATCTTAATTAATATGTATTTTAAAATAAATTTAACAAAACTTCTTTTATTATATCCTGGACTATAAACTAATTTCATCCAAATTGTGAATGTTAAAAATACAAAGCATTACCATTGCACTTTTTTTTTCTACGGTTAGACTTAGTATTGCAAAGATACCCTAAGACACTAAACTACAGTCTCCGATCGGTCGAGATTCGAGATTGCGTGATTTCGATGAAACAGTTTAGTTATTGTAATCATTGCATGGTTACCACCACTAAATTTATTTATTTAAACTTATTTATTTAAAAATTTCACCCATATAGTACTACGTACTGACATTATCTAGTTCTGTGACTACTCAATTGGTACACCCTTCTATTCCGGTCCTTGGCATTTATGGTTGATGAAAAAGTTAGCCAAGGGCATGGCCCATGGCAGCGAGATCCCATGACCAGCATATTTTAACCTTATCGCTTTAAGTTTACACTGCTTCATATTTGATGTTAAACAATGACACGAACATTTAGTTAGACGCCTGCTACCATTCTTATTCTTTTTGAGACAACTCTAGTCACAAAAATACCCAATGTATATTTAATATTTAGGACTTATGTGTATCGTCTTTGTTTTTTCTGTTGTTACTAGTAAAAAAACTATAGTCTTTCTAGTTTTAGTTCAAAATAAGACTGAGCAAATTGACCTGATCGAATTCTAGTGCGAATGGTTGCACTACAATTATTTGATCTCTTTATGATTACAGACATGTTAGATATTTTAGGTCTATATGCGCCTATAAGCTTTCTCATGAACAACATTTTTTCCAACAGAAAAAAAATACAAATTCAACTGATAGTTCCAGACATCGGTGTGTTGTATTAAAAAAACAAACAAACAAAAAACTCTTTAGTCTTATGATGAAAAATGTTAGTAGGTATATGTAAAAGAGCGTTGCGTCATCAGCCATTGCGCACGTTCATATTTCAAATTCATATTTATTTATCAGTAAACACCATCGGATACGTTGCATATGGTAAGTCAAGTGTATTTGCCATAATGTCATGGTTTGAGTCTTTTACTATGCTAATGTGCGCAGGAAATATACCGACAATATTAAAATTTCCTGTGTCGGTCTACTTAAAGCCAGTCTATGTCGTCTCAAAACAAGGGAAGGGGGAGATAACATCAAGGTCGCGTTGTAATTTGCTTTGGGACTTAATGTGATGTCTTCGGCCCACCGTTGTTACAAATAAGTATCACGATCAGTTTCAATTAGGGGATCTCAAAGCCAAATACATTGGCGACCGAAAGAAACCAATATATCCTTACCTAGATATACATCACTACTACTGTCTAAACTAATTGAGTACATTGGCGACCGAAAGAAACCAATATATCCTTACCTAGATATACATCAGTACTACTGTCTAAACTAAGTGAGATGTTAAGATCAAATCGAATTTTTTTTCACAGAGTTCGCAGAGAAAATAACATATTTTCTTTATATAAATCAAATATAGCAAAGTGAAAATAAAAAGAAAAATATACATATATGGGTACCTATACGACGGCTTTTATCTTTTAACATACAAAATATTCCGCAAAAGGGGTTGTGAACCAAGTAAAATAATTATTTTCAGCAAAATAGAGACTACCATGAGAAATAATACACGAAATATTTATGGTTTTATTTTGTTTCGCCCACGTAGGAATCTGGCATATTAACAGTTTAAATATAAAGGGAAAATATGGAACAACCTTCAATTGACTGCAAAAAGTATCTATCTCATTATTATCGTGAATTATTATAAATAAATCTGTCAGTTCCAAATTATACTAGAAATAGCTTCATGTATGTTACAAGTAGGTCAATGAATTTTAACGAAATTCTCAAAAGTTATTGAGCCAGACAGTCTTCATTATAATACTAGATGTAATGCAGTCCATCTGAAATAATTCACATTACTGTTTCATTTATAACTTATTTTGACTTTCCCTAATTGTCTAATCATTGAATTCTTTGGTAAAAAATGTTACCTCTAATGGTGGTTTCAATTAGCCGTATCCGTTGTTTCTCAATAATATCGCTTTAGTTATATGTTTTGCCCGCACGCTACAAGGCTACCGGTGTACGAATGGTCGCCTCGGTCTAATTGCTGGACACACCACTGATTTAAGGTGAAATTTCTTCTTAAAAAATAAAACTGTTTCGAGAATAAAACTCACGCTCGTGTTATGTTAGTCTTAGTTTTTTTTAACCTTGTTGTAACTTGTAATACTTATTCAGATCACGCAATAATGTTATTTGATGTTTCTCGACAAGCATCTAGATCTATAAGGGTTCTCAGGAATTGTTTTTTGTAGATACATGGAAAGCCATGATTATCGCTTTCGCTTTGAGTGTAATCGTTTGACAAACCTGATTCCATAAAAATTCATTATGTATAAACCGATTTCAATGCGCCTCCCTAATTTTCTTCATTCAGGCGTAGTATATTTTTCTTCAAAAAGCGAGAAGTATAGAGTAGAGATAGAGTAGTATAGATAAAGATATTAACCAATAAAAAAGAATTTTTAAATCAATTCATAATTACAGATTTCTGAGGTTGTAAACATAAAAATACAACTGTAATGAGATTTTCGGCCCTCATAGCCCAGTTGCACTCGGTGATTATAAACAATCACCGAGGGTAAGCAATGACGGCGCGGTAGTAGCGAAGTACCTGGATGGATGACCGTTGGTGGCATGTTACCATGAGCATCTCCATGATCCGGAGGTCACGTTAAGCAGTCGGTACCGGTTGTTATCATACTATAACAGTCGTGAAGCTTAGTTGGAGGCCTTCGGGCGGCTTAAAAACATCCAACGGCAAGATACGTAGCCGCAACGTATTCTTGACAGTCCCCAACCGGCGCTTGGCCAGCGTGGGCACGTATGGCCTGAACCCTCTCCTGAGAGGAGACCAGAGCTCAGCAGTGAGACATTATGGGTTGTTGATGATAGATGAATGTGATTTTTGATAAATTTTTAGTCGAGACTTGTCTTTGTGTAGACTTAGATAAAATGGTCTAGCGTACTGTACACTATGATGAGAAAATATTGGTAAAGAGAATCATTTTGTTACCTTCTGTGGTTGTTTATTATAATAACTTATATTACTGTAATAACATATACGCCTACAATGTTCATTACTTTTTGTGGTTAACTCCAACCACCTGTAATTTATGCCATGTTAACAATTCTATTAAATTAGGTGAAAGGGTAAATATACATTATCTAAGTAAGTACTTACAGATGAAATTATAAACTTTGAACAAAAATTACTGTTCTAGTTCAAATTGTATCGAATACGTGTTTCACTGTCACCAAGATTTAACGTTTCTAATCGAATTTTAGCCTAAATTGTTTTTATATTATGGTTAGATACCTACTATGTAGTATAGTAGGGTTTGTTATTGGTTAGATAATATTGTACCAAATTATTTTTTTAATTAACTTACACCTCCACAAACTCAATTTGCATTATTTATTTTTAAATGATCATAGGTATCTTGTCGCACGCCTTAACCTTCGTTTTTAATTTACTTTTTAAGTAAAAGTACATAGAAGGTTTTTTTAAAGTGAGAGTAATAAAAAATTTCTTTGTACATGTATGTTAGCCACGTCATGGTTTCTAAAGATTACATTAAGATTGTTACATTTCTTTCTTAAGAGATAATTACTCAAAAACATAAATTGTAAGGTGTGACAGGACGTATGCTGTAACATGTTTTAAGTCTTGTAAATGAATAATTAGTCATACTTAATCCACTCGTCTGTGTAATAGAACTCAGTCATACCATTAATTCTGCAACAGTTCTCTGTAACCTGTTCACAGAGTTCACATTACACCTTTTTCCAACTTACTGCTTATGAATGTTTCTACTTACATATGTCAAAAGTACATAATGCATAGAAGCAACCAAAGCGTGGTTACAAACACATTCTTACATGTGTGTGTGCATAACAGCCTGGTTTGCCTTGGTGGAAGTAAATACCAATGTAAGTCGATAGTGCCTTCTTTTATGTTTAACTTATTGTTACTTTAAGGTCCACAGTTTACGGTGACAGGTATGTGCCATTTAAGATTCACAAAAAGTAATCTCTATCCGAATAATTGCATATTATTCTTTATCCGGATATCCCACACAACCAATTTTGTAGCTGTGATTGTAAACGACTATAAATAAAAAACAAATCAAAACTTAAACCGCTTGGTGCTGTCATTTGATTCGTTATACTTCGTACATGCATTTGCATGTATCTATAATAACTGGACAATATTATGTCTTGCTTAGCAGTAAATGTGCTTATTAAGACATCTCGGAAATCGAATATCTTGACATTTGTGTGCTTGTCGTATTTTGGTATGGTTCGGTCCAAGCACTATAGTATAACTTATTGCAAATTTATTTATGAAATCTATATTTATGAAGTATTAGAAAGCGGAATAGTATGTTTGTTTTTTTTGGGTTAAAGTCTTAATCTTAGAAACTTCTACTTTGAATTGAAACATTCTTTTAGTTTAGGTTAGAGTATCAATTCCTCTAGGAATCTTTCGTTTCTGAACTTGTGCACAAATTGACATATATTAGGACGACTGCAAGATTAATTTTTCCATAAAAATTGAATAATTTTTAATCCAAATAGACTAAAATGTAAAGCCACTAAAATATGTAGTGTTTTATAATAATGCTATACTTTAATTATTGCTATTATTAATTATCACTAACTGTACTCTGCCACGCTTCACTGTGCTACATAATGGTTGCAAAAAATAGATAAAAACCATCTCTGAAGCGTGTTGTGTTACGCGGTAAAGTTTGAGCTCAATCGGTGCAGAACTTTGAGTTTTTGCAGCGTACTTACACAAACGCACCTTACATTTTAATACAGATTAAAATTTTACGATTATTAAATAAATAGAAGCAACTTTCCCTATAGTGCAGCCTTGAGACAAAAATTATAAACACCATATATGTACAAATACTAATCCCACATACAAACTCATTCTACCATATATGGCACATAACAGCTCCGTTATTACTTTTATTTATTATGATGCTTTTAATTATATTAAAAAACTTAATTAAATTACCATCTTGTACAATATGAACAGGTACACATCCTCATTCGCTAATTGAAACTGGTTTTCATGAAGATTGCTCGGCTCAGTATGGTCCCTTGAGCTCTTGTATACAAACTAGTTGTCTCAAAAAAACTTATTTGCATAACAACTTTAGCAATTTATGATAAAACTAGCTTTTTTGCTATGACTTAAGAACATTATTGTTTTTTAATGCAATATGGTGCTCTATGTTCTTTTTTGTACTCTTGAAAACGTGGTTGCTAAGTTTTATGGAGATCAGTTAAATAGATGACGTTTGCAATCTGCCCGAAACATAAACTAACTGAAAGGTTTTTTTAAAACCCCGTATGTAGTCGTGATAATTCCCAGACTGATAATTATATGCACAAAAGAAATGTAAGTGTACGTACTAGTTTTCATCAAGATCACGCATGAGTCATCATGAAGTCTGTTCACGGATTGACCGTGACCAATCACTCGTGGGAGAGAAGACTCGTTATGTCGATGCACGTACAGATCTCGGATAAGTGTGGAGAATTGGCAGTAATCTCAGCCAGTATTGCCACACATCCGGTGCTTGACCAACTAAACAGTAAAAAGCCTTCCGTTCCGCACATAACATTTCAATTTGGACACGCATTACGCTTTACAGCCGTGGACTTGAGACGCCACACTCATACCTTTTGACAACTTTTTGTTTACATAACAGAAAAAAAAACAATATAGACCGAAATTAAATGTGAAAACTATTTTATACTCTCTTAAAATATAACAAATATTAATATTTTTTTGAAGAGCAGAGCGGTCTCTTCGAACGTACCACAGTAATCGGTATCAATACGACTCGGAAACAAGTTATTGCTCATGCGGTGTTCCTCTTGGTCTAAACCCTAGATTGCAACACCGTAATTACCAAAGCTTACAGTATTAAGTGTCTCAATCGCCGACTTTTTAAACAAAACTCTACCTCTCAACTTGCCTACTGTATAACAAGTTCCACGATAATGAATATCAGATTTTTTATAGACAGAGAGTCAGAGAACATCCGTATAATAGGTAACTGTAATACACGTATGTGTATTACAAGATATTGTCGTATGACAAGATGACGATTACTGTACATACAAAAAGTATCCATATATCAAATCTAAACTACAAGACGTTCTAACTTAATTTTCATGAAAATTTTATAAATAAAATAAATCTATACCAATATAATAAAGAGGAAAGATTTGATTGTTTGTTTGTTTACGTTGAATAGGCTCCGAAAGTACTGAATCGATTCGAAAAATTCTGTCACCATTAGAAAGCTAAATCATCACCGAGTAACATTGACATTTGCAAAAAAGTTAGGGATCCGTATGAAAACTTCGATAACGAAGCCCAATGTGTAAAAGAAGTACCAAAAAAAATTCCCTATATTGCGTGCGCTGCGGAAAGTATTGACGATGTAACAAAATGATTTACTACGATTTTATAGAGGACATTAATATCCACAAAAAAATCGGGTAAATACCTAGGTCTACCCGTGCGAAGCCTGGGTGCTAGTAAAATATAGTTAAGCCATTTTCAATAGTTACACAATTTCTATACGTTTATTATGTTATATTAAAATATATACGCGATGGTTTCGGTAAATTACTCAGCCTGCTTCGGGTTGTGTTAAAGAACTTAAACTACATAAACCATTCCATTACCACCACATAGATTGCATTAAAGTTTTTGCATAAACAGATTCCATATTATCTTCTACATGCTATAAAAAAATCATTTCATTGCTACAAAATCATAAAATCAATAAATCAGTATACTTGTAAATACATGTTCAAGAGAAGTTCAAGTATTAGCAATTAGAGTCAGGAATTTTATTTTTAGACACTCATAAAGTTTGTAAATGTTTGATGGTTTGAGTTCTATATACCGCTTAAAGGCTATTAAAAGTTAAATTAACTAACGATCAAGTACTTGAGCCACTCATTTGGTGTCTGTCTCGAAGCGATGGACCGACGCGAACGATTAACAGTTTTTATGAAAATCTCTACAATCTCCATCACACTTACAATTTTGTTCTGCCCATTGGTCGTCTTTGAGGTTTGTTAGCCTCGTTTTGTTTTTATTTGCTTATACTGTTTATTTTGTTTATTTATTTCCACGGTCTAACGGTTTTAGCTTTCATTGCATTCGACTTATTCCGCTCGATAAATTTATATACAAGTATTAAGGGTATTGAAAGTATGTAGAGTAATTTAATTACCGCTGGAATTTTTGTTATAGTTTTGAATTGTTTTATTTAAGGAAATTTCTATTTAAGGAAAATTTATATTTGTAAAGAATTTTTTTAATGTTTTCAATGCAACAATCTCATTACAAAGTACGTATACTTGATACGACACTTGAATGTTTTCCGCCTGCTCAAATTGCATTCCATCGCTTGGGCGAACAATTGCGGTTAAGTATAATGTGTGTGTCTAATAATAGTTGATGTCTTGTTAATTTAAGGTAGCATTTGTCATTAAATACATATTTATGTTATAGTTGATTACGTTTCTTGTTTTATTCGAATATTTTTTATTTTATTTTTAGTAGGTTGATAATAAAATAATACCAAATGTCTATTAAGTAAAATTTCCTAATTGGAGAACATTATGGACGAGAACATGCTTTTAGTTGTATCATTTAGCTTAATTATTGCAGTTAACTACAATATGACTCATTTTAATGGACACATTGCTAAATTCCACTATTTTTTTTAAATGCATACTAATATTATAATTTAAAATAACTTTGTATATCTGTCTGCCTGTTATTATTTTACGGTTAAATCGCTGCACCGATTTTAATGAAATTTGGCATGGAGATACTATGATTCTTGAGACAGGACCTAGATTACTCTTTAACACGATAACCAACAGAACGAGGGCGGAGCCGCGGCAAAAATCTAAGCCTTATAATATATCTAACTTAATATTATGTAGTTTACTTATTGTCATCGCATTTTTCGTTCCTTTTTCACACTTCCATATACTTGAGCTTCTAAATGATGCCGACTTAGATTTACAAATAATGTCATACGGTATCTAAATAAGTTTCTTCAGTTAATACCTTCGTATATGGATGTGCCGTTTGTTTAGTCTATATCGGAAGTCACTACTTTATTAAAAGGTTGGTCTGGTGCCGAGGGTCCTTATTTGGTGAGGTTATGTAGGTTGTCACCATTGGGCGATGATTGCATTCGCATTTGTGCCCGCTGACCCTGCCAAGTTTTAATAAACAAATTGCGTAATCTATTCTGATTAATCTGATGTCATTTGAAATAGTTTTTAATAATAACGGTAAGGCTCATAATATTATGAATATTGACCGCTTGAAAAGTAGGTTTTTTATATTTGAACTGACGAATGGATATGCAAATGATACTTTCATAACTAATACATGACTTGGAAAGTTGTTGATGTTTAATTAATTTGGATTTTTTTCATAACTGAGTGCCTTCAATNTCTTAAATAAAGCGATGAAGGTTATATTGGTTTTGCAATATGTAATTACGAGAAATTCTTTAGTTTCCAATGGATTTAGTTAAGCAGAATACGCCACAAAACGAGGGTGGCGTACCGGAAAAAGAAAAGTTTAACTTCGCCTATTGTAATATGACCGGCCACCATTTTTGATTAAAATTGTCTTCTATAGCAGTCATTAGAAAATTGGACCTTAAAAAATTCTTCGAGACCTTTCCATTGAATGACTGCATTCATGGCACCTATCGATCATTTGTCAACACTGTGCCTCATTATTTGACTGTCAAAACTGTCCAAAATAATGAAGTTTCATTATCTTTTTTTGATAGTTTAATGTTAATACGGTACCGTGTTTCGGTACTCTAAATCGAATTACTGTAACGCTCCGTTTACAAAACTGTCTTTGTGTAAACAGACTCGATACGCTTCCAGGCATTGTGTACTTTTCGTTTATTACTTTCGGATAACTTGCATAAAGCAGTTTAGATAATTCTCTTTTAGCACATGCTTTTATACTATTACTAGCTTTCGCCCACGGCTTCATGATCGATTAGTAGTTTTCCTGTGAAAGCGTAACAAACAAACTTACATATACATTTATAATATTAAGGATATTTAAACAACATACTAAGTCCAAGAGGTTTTTTAGTTTGTTTATTTATGGTGGAATAATATAGGAAATCTAGTTATAACTCCTAAGATCAGAGCAGGTGAAACTAATTCTTATAATTTGTACTAGTTTAAAAGTAATTTAACGATTTCTTTTTGCTTCAAGTTTACCTGAGGTTATCACAGAGTTCAAGTAATTATTATTAAGTTTCCAGAATATGGTACCAACGTTACAAATAGTAAATTATTAAAAAACTTTATACATTTACAAATAAATCATTGGATGGCTCATTGACCACATCTACCTGCCAAAAATGGTATCAGACTATGACTCAGTACGACATCAATTTGATGCGGCATCGGGACAAAACAATAAATATTTAATTTTGCAAAGAAAATAAAGTAGGCAGACTTGTAAACAATTAATACATTTTTTCCAACCGATGAAGTATAACTGGAATGCTTTATGATATTCATATAAAACAATATGCATTGATCAATACGTCTAACTGCTAAACCTGGAATAACAAGTTCTGAAGTACGTAGCCACATATGTCGGTGCATGATGTACTTTGCAATTTAACTGTCTTATTGTATTTCGAACTTCGCCGGACGAAGTTCATCCCTATGTCTTTCCACCAAACTTGATTCTCGCACTTAAATCGCTACACGTTACATGACGTATAAGTCAGTGCTAAACTTGGCTAACAGACTGTATCGCATCGGCTTTAGGAATTTTATACTCGTACTTATCTTATTATATGCTTAAAATAACCCTATTTTAAATTGTCACCGGATGTTTCCGTTCATTTAACTAACATACAGTGTTGTGCTCAAACTCGACGCCTGCATTTGTCTACCACTTAATCAATTACAGTCGGACTTGTACAACATCCCGCGCTTTGTCCCGTATCTCACTATACGCCCTGATGACTGCCGACCCACATGTCCAACGTCATCATAATAACAGTGACGTCACCCTCATCGACCTTGTCGAGGAATTGACTTCCAACATCTGTGGTGATCTGTTTCATGTTTACACGAATATTTTTCTTGTAATATTAATGTAAATACAACAGTGAGAATAGAAAAATCCTTTTTGTTAAAGAGAACAGTTTGATACTACGATACGCGGCGGATTAATGAAAAAAAGAGCCTGTTTATTTTACGAATCTGTATCTTTAATTTTTCCTTATTCGATTCGCTACTATCAGTTATCATCAAAGTCACCAACCACGAGACATAAGCATATCTTTTTAAATATTTATATGACTTTACCTACACTTACACCGTCGAAAGTTTTTGCTAAAGGTTATTACGACTTACCTTAGCACCTGCAGAACCAAGAATGACGTAGATAGTACCTTCTATTCACCTATTGCGCAGACTAGCATTTGATTGTTGTATTTAGGTTTTTGTTATTTTAAATAATTACTTTTTAAAACTTTCTAATAAAGCAATGTAATTGGAATAGTTTGATGATGTACAAAGTGGCTGAACAGAAAAAAAACTACAAAACACTTCTGAACTAGAAACTTTTCCAAAAATTTTCTCAACGCACTTACATATGTATGGTATGAAGGGAATTTTTCCGAAATAATGCTATTTATGCCAAAACCCACCTGAGTATCACACTAATATGTAACTGAAATTACACTTCACAAGCACTTTACTGACTACTGGACTCTATTGGTTGGCATTTGTGTAGCGGCAGTGCGGCCACACCACTCGCGTTCGTGGTCTGAGTGAGGCGTTGCGCCTTGCGCCGGCGCAACAGTGTGGGAGGCGACAGTCGATAGTCGTTCGCTTATCCTGCAACAAGAACTACTGACAAAGCATTTACTGACCATTTCAATATGCATAATGATTTTGCTTGCTTGCATAAGAAGTTTGATTTCAAAATATTGGATGCTAGCTCTTGACAGTGGCGAAGACTAAAATGTTTATAATTGTAATATGAATTTGAAATACCCCTTCCATATTTATAAGTGGGTACCTAAACTATTAATTATGTTGACTTACTGCTATAGCGAAAGTTTAAGAATTTCCGGACAACAACACCAGGTATCTCTGAAGACCTGTGGGACCAGTCCCACAGGTATAGTCATATCATTGATAATATAGGTATAGCTAACTAATGATATATTAAGTCTAAACAGTACGTATCTAGTTCGGTGTGCATTCATAGTATCTCAACAGGTCACAAGGCGAATTACATGGCCAGCCATATTGTTAAAGATCTTTTAAACCAATTTTTTGTTGCTACGTGGTCGGAGCGGGGATTCGCGATAATTTGTAGGCGGTACACCTTATAAGTCATCGCGTTACAAGGTAGTATTTATTACTCATTGTTTTGGTTCAGCGCAGTTTATGTAAAAAAGAAATAAAAGCACTTTATAATTGAATTCTCTTTTAACACTAAATTACTTGTAAAATCAAGCATTGAACACTGCTATAATTGAATTAAAAAGTTAAAACTATTATTAGAAGAGTATATGAACTTGTTGCTAGATACTGTATCGATGGGGGAAATAATTTTCCCAAGACACAGGGCTTGATAAGTAATGGCGTCGATTCGGGGAGGACCTGAAATTACATGGTCCTCCCAAAGTAGGCCGGTCATCAGCGTGTTTTTTAGTGGGAACACCACTTCCTGGCTTCTGTGTCTCCGAGGAGCTAGTGATCCGAAGGGACTTTTCACCCCGTCCACAAAAAAAGGTACTGTATCGATATCTATAGATATCGGACCTCTTTTGTTGATTATTCTGTGTCGTAAGAGTCCCTAGTGCATAAAAGCGAGTCTTCAGTGTCATTAAAAAACCTTTTTGGGTATGAATATTTCTGAAAAAAATATCCTTCATTCAAAGCAAGACACCACTATGGTTTGTTATCCCGTAACTACAGTGTAATACATGAAGCAATTATTCTACTTCAATAGTTCCTAAATTAACAGATTGATATCAGAGATAAGGATAGCAAGTTTTTTTTTTACAAACCACTATGAACTTGTATTTCAGTAGTTTTTTCCCCAAATATATTCTTTTGCATCTCATGTGCATAAAAATAGAGAACCTAACAAAAAGTTGCAACAGTACCAAGCAGGAGCTACAAGTTGTTCATGCACAAAGGACGCGAGATCCTTTGGGTTATTTAGAATAATTTTCAAATTTGGAAATTACCCGATAATAAGTATAAATTGACTTATAATAAGGACTTATATAGGTGTTTATGCCTCAGATTCTCTAGAGAAATGTTAAGAAGTTCAAGTAATTATTGTGTATATGCTATGTAAATGTATATATATATAACCTACTTAAATAATATCTGTTTATACTGTACTTTATACTTTATACTGTACTACCCTGTATTGCATATACATACATAGTGACTATGCAATTTTATGCAATACAGGGTCTTTCAGGCGCCTATTTCCTAGAGCGGTAGGCAGACACAATTGATTTCCACTTACTACAGTCCTGACACACCCCTTGTGCTACGTCCACATTCATGAATCGCTTCACACATGATTTACATGACTCACATTTACATAACCCTTTTCAGNAAAAATTTTCTCAACGCACTTACATAGGTATGAAGGGAATTTTTCCGAAATAATGCTATTTATGCCAAAACCCACCTGTGTATCACACTAATATGTAACTGAAATTACACTTCACAAGCACTTTACTGACTACTGGACTCTATTGGTTGGCATTTGTGTAGCGGCAGTGCGGCCACACCACTCGCGTTCGTGGTCTGAGTGAGGCGTTGCGCCTTGCGCCGGCGCAACAGTGTGGGAGGCGACAGTCGATAGTCGTTCGCTTATCCTGCAACAAGAACTACTGACAAAGCATTTACTGACCATTTCAATATGCATAATGATTTTGCTTGCTTGCATAAGATGTTTGATTTCAAAATATTGGATGCTAGCTCTTGACAGTGGCGAAGACTAAAATGTTTATAATTGTAATATGAATTTGAAATACCCCTTCCATATTTATAAGTGGGTACCTAAACTATTAATTATGTTGACTTACTAAACTATACTATAGCGAAAGTTTAAGAATTTCCGGACAACAAGACCAGGTATCTCTGAAGACCTGTGGGACCAGTCCCACAGGTATAGTCATATCATTGATAATATAGGTATAGCTAACTAATGATATATTAAGTCTAAACAGTACGTATCTAGTTCGGTGTGCATTCATAGTATCTCAACAGGTCACAAGGCGAATTACATGGCCAGCCATATTGTTAAAGATCTTTTAAACCAATTTTTTGTTGCTACGTGGGCGGAGCGGGGATTCGCGATAATTTGTAGGCGGTACTCCTTATAAGTCATCGCGTTACAAGGTAGTATTTATTACTCATTGTTTTGGTTCAGCGCAGTTTATGTAAAAAAGAAATAAAAGCACTTTATAATTGAATTCTCTTTTAACACTAAATTACGCGAGTCTTCAGTGTCATTAAAAAAACCTTTTTGGGTATGAATATTTCTGAAAAAAATATCCTTCATTCAAAGCAAGACACGACTATGGTTTGTTATCCCGTAACTACAGTGTAATACATGAAGCAATTATTCTACTTCAATAGTTCCTAAATTAACAGATTGATATCAGAGATAAGGATAGCAAGTTTTTTTTTTTTTACAAACCACTATGAACTTGTATTTCAGTAGTTTTTCCCCAAATATATTCTTTTGCATGTCATGTGCATAAAAATAGAGAACCTAACAAAAAGTTGCAACAGTACCAAGCAGGAGCTACAAGGTGTTCATGCACAAAGGACGCGAGATCCTTTGGATTATTTAGAATAATTTTCAAATTTGGAAATTACCCGATAATAAGTATAAATTGACTTATAATAAGGACTTATATAGGTATTTATGCCTCAGATTCTCTAGAGAAATGTTAAGAAGTTCGAGTAATTATTGTGTATATGCTATGTAAATGCATAAATGTATATATATAACCTACTTAAATAATATCTGTTTATACTACCCTGTATTGCATATACATACATAGTGACTATGTATGTATGTATATGCAATACAGGGTCTGTCAGGCGCCTATTTCCTAGAGCGGTAGGCAGAGACAATTGATTTCCACTTACTACAGTCCTGACACACCCCTTGTCAATCGCTTCACACATGATTTACATGACTCACATTTACATAACCCTTTTCAGAACATCACTAATTTGGTCAATAAAAGTTCGTCGAGGAGTACCTCTACCAACATTTCTACACACATTCGCTCTATAAATTCCTTTCGTGAACCATTCGTGTAATGTGTACTTTGACGTTATTCTGTTGTATATAAGTGAAAATTTGTTATTGGCTGTCTGTGTTCTTCTCTGTTTAAATTTTATCATAGCTGAAAACGTCCATAGTATATAAATAAATATTACGCGAAAGGGCTCTCATGAATAATTTAGACGACTGATGTCTGATATGATTTTTCTAAAAATGATTTTTTGAAAACGTATTGCTTGCTATTGACACAAAAACTTTTATCAAATTTAGAAATATAAACTAATAATATTTTTTTTATTTTGTTACTTCTTCTTCTTTTGATGATATGGCAATCAGCCGGATCAGCTATTTCTGCCAATGTCAAGTATTACAAGTCTTCAATTCTAAGTCTTCGAGTCTTCAAGTCTTCGTCGTGATGGAATTAATGATAAAAAATGTGGATGACATGAAATGGGGACCGTCTTTCGCAAAAACAAAAAACGATCTATCTTGTTACTTAATTAAGTATTTATTCTACTACCTGATTTATTAAGTCATTATGACATCTGGTAACGCACAAAACTACAGATACGATAACAACTGGTAAATATGACACAAAACGGCAGTTGTACCTGTTAATTAAAGAGCTTTTGTGTTATTCCAGGTTCACAATGTGGATGAAGTTCTGGAGCGCCACAACGACTTCCTGGAGTCGTGTCTCGGAGACTGCATGCTTACGAGTCCCCAGTTACTAAAAGCTGTAACGACACTGTGCCTTGTCTGCGTACAATTTTGTACATTTATACAGGTGAAAAATAGTTGAGCCATTACCCTTTAACACACCAAAAACCAACAACCCATAATGTCCCACTGCTGGGCTCGGGTCTCCTCTCAGGAGAGGGTTAAGGCCATACGTCCCCACGCTGGCCAAGTGCGGGTTGGGGACTGACCCTTTAACACAATATTTGCTAATTCAGCTAAGCCTTTTTTAGGCAATTATTTATTACAAATTCCACACTAGCCGTAGTCATGGCAAAAATATTTTAAAGATTTACAAGAACTTATGATGTTAGTGGTAAAACATGGACATAAAACATAAACTGGCATGTTTGTAATTTTCTGAACGGACAGTATTAGAGCTCGAAGGCAATGTACTATGCAGCTATGCTCAACTAGTTGGAGAATATAATAATATCAATTGCCCGGAGCAAGAAAAGCCTGGGTTTATCCTCTCCTATTACGAGCCTCACCAGAATCACGACATGCAATGACATATCTATGAAATGTACGCAGCCACCTCTACGCATTAGGGTCAACTAGATAGAGTTGTATCCAGCTTTTCAAACATTTTCTTATAACTTATTCCGTTATCCGAACCCCGCAATGGAACATCATGTGTTTCGAATACTTTTTTAGAATTAGGAGCCATTTCTCAGAAGTCACGAACATAACCTTTATCCAATTAATAGAAATTAAATAAGACACACGAGCAGTATATATTCTATTTCTTTTAAATATCACTAGATCTAGAATAAAGTTTATTTTTTGTATTATCGTTATATTTTTTATTTGCTATATCTAACCAATAATGTATTTCTATTCCACTATTCTATCTTTTCATTATATTTAGTTACCTTCACTCTTATATTATATTAGCCAGGCTTAGTTGTAGTATATTAGTGGAAGGTTGTTAAAATTAAATATATTGGTAAATTTTTACTGTAATTGTCTAACTGTCTAATAAACATGTTGGCATATAGGGTTTTTGCGTGATTTTAGTGTGATATTTTTATTTCAGAAACCGTTGAACTGACTTTTTATAATTATTACAACCTTCCCCTAATCATATAAGTTATAACATTAATTTATTATTGTACTTTCTTTTAACGCTACCAAAACACGTTAATTGGCAAAGGAGATGCACAAGTACTTCGTGGACGCAGAGCTTAACAGTATGCTTGGATCGACGTATGAAAATACATACTATAGTGAGGTATAAACAGTGTAGATCAACCTGTAACAAGTAACTAGAAAACTAAACTTTCAAACCACAAATTTGCACATTGCATTTCATAATAAATATAATCTCTTGTCTATGACAAGATGGCCATCTGTCAACTATCAATCAATTACAAAACGCGTTAACTAAATACTGTTGAATGATTGGTAAAACATTTTGCACTGCTTTTAAGTTGTAAATTGTGACACGCAAGTTGTATGTTCTAAATTTTAATGGATTTGTAATGCTTCCATGTAGTATTTGTGATGAATCAAAATCATTTATTATCCTTCTTATCATTTTTTTCATGACTTTTCTGTTTTAGAATTTTACCGTGAGTATTATTAGTGTTATAATATAAATAACTAGTCCATCTAGTCAAATAACAACAAATATATATANTTCCGTTATCCGAACCCCGCAATGGAACATCATGTGTTTTGAATACTTTTTTAGAATGTAGGAGCCATTTCTCAGAAGTCACGAACATAACCTTTTATCCAATTAATAGAAATTAAATAAGACACACGAGCAGTATATATTCTATTTCTTTTAAATATCACTAGATCTAGAACAAAGTTTATTTTTTATATTATCGTTATATTTTTTATTTGCTATATCTAACCAATAATGTATTTCTATCCCACTATTCTATCTTTTCTTTATATTTAGTTACCTTCACTCTTATATTATATTAGCCAGGCTTAGTTGTAGTATATTAGTGGAAGGTTGTTAAAATTAAATATATTGGTAAATTTTTACTGTAATTGTCTATATAAACATGTTGGCATATAGGGTTTTTGCCTGATTTTAGTGTGATATTTTTATTTTAGAAACCGTTGAACTGACTTTTTATAATTATTACAACCTTCCCCTAATCATATAAGTTATAACATTAATTTATTATTGTACTTTCTTTTAACGCTACCAAAACACGTTAATTGGCAAAGGAGATGCACAAGTACTTCGTGGACGCAGAGCTTAACAGTATGCTTGGATCGACGTATGAAAATACATACTATAGTGAGGTATAAACAGTGTAGATCAACCTGTAACAAGTAACTAGAAAACTAAACTTTCAAACCACAAATTTGCACATTGCATTTCATAATAAATATAATCTCTTGTCTATGACAAGATGGCCATCTGTCAACTATCAATCAATTACAAAACGCGTTAACTAAATACTGTTGAATGATTGGTAAAACATTTTGCACTGCTTTTAAGTTGTAAATTGTGACACGCAAGTTGTATGTTCTAAATTTTAATGGATTTGTAATGCTTCCATGTAGTATTTGTGATGAATCAAAATCATTTATTATCCTTCTTATCATTTTTTTCATGACTTTTCTGTTTTAGAATTTTACCGTGAGTATTATTAGTGTTATAATATAAATAACTAGTCCATCTAGTCAAATAACAACAAATATATATACATATCTAGAGATATTTAATAAAAAAAGATTAAGTAATTTTCCTTTATAGTCTATGTATAATAATTTAACACCATAATATAATATTAACCACTAAGTTAATACAGTAATGTAAATTTATAAAGTTGCTTCCAAGCCGGTCGTCCTTCCGGATGTGGAAAGCTTCTATGACATTTTGTGCGCTTCACATGCATCTCGACCTGATCCCGAAAATGAGAACCCTAGAGCTACATTAACACGCCTCTATGCCGAGGATCTGCCAGAAGTAAGCACTGACGAAATCGAGATGACCCTTGGACAGCTGAAAAATGGAAAAGCCCCTGGAGATTATGGCGCTACTATAGAGCTGTTGAAAGCTGGAGATAAAAGCCCTTCTGAGGGAGCTCTTAAAGCTTTTCAAAGCTGTCCTTGTCGAATCGAGAACTCCAGAGGCTTTGAGTGAAGCAAGGTGACTAGACCATTTTGAAGAACTGTCGGCCCATTTCCCTTCTCGTCTATAAGCTTTTTTCAAGAGTCATTACGAATCGTCTTGCGCGAAGACTCGGCGAATTCCAACCACCGGAGCAAATTGGGTTTCGGTTATGGCACCATAGATCACATCCACACAGTACGATAGATTATACAGAAGACCTAATGGTGTAATCAACGCCAGTGTCTAGCATTCATGGACTATCAGAAGGCCTTTGACTCAATCGAGATCTAGTCTGTTCTGGAGTCCCTGCAGCGTTGACAAGTGGATGGACGAAACATCCAAGTGTTCAGATATCTCTACAAAGCCGGCACTATGTCCGTCCAAATACAGAATCTGCATACAAGACCCATACCATTGCTTCGAAGAGTGAGATAAGGGGATGTTATTTTCCCTAAGTTGTTCACTAATGCAATGGAGGGCTGATACAAGACGCTGCACTGCATAAGGCGTGGCGTCAACATCAATGGCGAATACCTTTCTCACTTGCACTTTGCAGACGACATCGTCATCATGACAGAGACGCTGCAGAACATACAAGATGCTGAACGACCTGTCTCACTCTTATGTACGAATCTGCCTACGGATGAACTTGGAAAATACCGGTTCCGGTAGTACATGTTCATTGTTGACGTGGAGAACAGGAGAATCCGGCTGGGTTGGGCAGCGTTTGGGATCTTTCGTCGAGTCTTCTTTACGGCGATTCTACAGTGCCTAAAGACGAAAGTCTTCAAAGAGTGCGTCTTACTTGTAATAACGTAAGGAGCCGAAATGTGAACACTTACGGTAGGGCTGGTCCACAAATTCAAAGACGCCCAGCGTGCTATGGAGAGGGTTATGCTCGGCTTTTCTCTAAGGGATCGAATCAGAAATGCAGTGATCCGGCAGAGAACCAGGGTCATCGACATAGCCCACAGGATTAGCAAGCTGAAGTGACTGTGGGTTGGCCATATTTGCCGTAGAACCGATAACCGTTGGGGTAAACGTGTTCTTGTCTGGAGACCACGTCTCGACAAACGTATTGTAGGACGTCTACAGGCCAGGTGGAATGATGATTTACAACAAGACGCCTGGCAGGAGCTTGATGCTAGAAACGATCGAACTAAGGTAGCGTGGCAGGAGTGGACTGTGGTAGGCTAATGGTAAAAAGTATAAAAACTGGCTTTTAATTTTTTTTAAATACTTCCAAATGATATGAGCATTTTAGTTGGGGCTGCCAAGGTTTGGAATAAAATACCTCTATTTATTTTTCGAAGCAGTTTTAATCCTAGAACGTATCGTAGTCTATTAAATTAAAAAAAATAGTAAAGTATGTGTTTTGGCTAATCTTGAACACAAATTACATTTTAAGTTTTTTAATACCATGTTGCTAGATACTGTATCTTAAGCTTTAAAATGTAAAGTTTTTAATGCCCTACTCGCATTTTTGGTGTTTCATTCATATGTATATGATACTGTTCACCACCCATCCAACCACCAGGCAAACATTTTATATTTGCTGCCTGCACTAGTTATTGTTAACACATTAATTGAAACATGTTTTTGACATGACATGCCATACATTTTTTGGNAATTCTTTAGATTTTTATCGATTAAAAAATATTTTTTCCATAAGCCCATATAAGTAAGATTTGAATGTAAGTAACGTTTAAATTGATCTATCGACGTTTCGAGGAAAATCAAAATTTTTGCCATTGCGAAAGAGAAATAATTATTGCTAAATTAAATATCTCTTTTAATAGCGAACTAAGTTAGAATATTGTAATTAATTATACAAAATTAATAAGTACAGGAATGAAAACTAAATGCCATTGTAAAAGTATTATTAGAAAAAGCACATCGTTTTAATAAAATGCCATTGAATTCGCCTAACTCACACATATTTAACATCAACTTTATATTTTTAATTATTATATTGTAAATTAAAGACTTAATGAGTCATAAATCTCATTCCTTGCCATAAATATTAAATTCAAAAGCCATGACGATATATAAGTAACAATTTAGGGTGTAGTTTTCGTCCTTTTAGATGAAGCATAATTTTACAATATTCTTGTAATTTCTCTAACATAATCACAAATTATAAGACAAGCCACAAATGCATATTTATAGAGTAATTTTACAAGTTTTACTTTTGTACATAGAGCAACACAGGCCGGCAGACAGGAGGGGAGTCGCTATGGCGTCTTTTTCTGATACAAAATAGTCTGCATTTTTTTCGTAGGGATTTTTTAATCATTACACATTTTAGACTCTTTTACAAAAACAATTGCCTGTCACTACGAACTCACTTAACAATTAAACAAAAAATTCACAACTTCACACACTCGAATACATTCTGTGTTATAACAGTGTAACGCGTAGGACCATTTGGGCTTATACTTTAACAGAGGGGAACGCCTGCGTATGGCTACTCCCTACCTTGTTGCTCTATGCTGTTGTATAATGAATTCAAATACTCGAATAATGACTACGTTTTAATTGAATGTTTTTTTTAATCTTAACTAAGATCCAAAATGTTGCTAGTTGGACTTAAATTATTTGTTCCTAATTTCTTATAACTAAGTGAACAAGTGTAGAAGTGTGAGGTACTAAATAGATAATAGTGTTTTAATCGTTACTGTACCTATATTAGATAGGAGGATAGTTATATAGTAGTCTCATTTGCTTTTTAGAGATAGCAAAAATTTCCGGATTTGCAAAATCTTATAACTTTTGTATTAGAGAAAATTAATAAGCTTACATGAGACGCAAACTCCAATATCTATCTGTACATTTTACTCTCTATCTGCGAGGTTGTATTATTGTTTTGGGCGTTTCTAATTGTTCACTCTTTTTTAGCTTTAATTGAAGTTTGTAGCAACTTTAAGATTCCGTTAGACATTTTTCGAATCTCCATATTTTAATTAGATTGGTGTTACCTTACTTCCTTCGACATTTATTAATTACAAGTACAATTAATCACTTATCTTATATTTTTAATGGTGCAGTTTGATATTGCTTTTTTATTTCAGTTAAATTGTATGTAAATACCATCGTTATTACTATTCAATAAACACGAATACTAAACCAAGGTATTTTTATTTATTATTTTTATGAGAATAATTTCCACCTAACGGCTTAATAAAACCTCGTGGAGCTCAGCTAGTAAGATATAAAATTTCAAGTCAGATATATAAATTGTCTTGACTACACGGATCGCGTAGTGGTATTAGCAGTATTGCTACTTAGTTGAGAGTTTGTGTTCTAACCCACACGGTACAACACTTTGTGTGATCCACAATGATAGTTCTGAGTCTTGTGGTAGTTTTATTCATTTTTAAATCTCCTACGATAGAAGAATATCCATAGTGTGAGAGTTGCCTTCATTAAAAAATTAAAGCGATCAAGTTATTGCCTTAGCTTGTCACTTTTTCAATTATTGCCACTATCTGTTTACAGTTCCCGCGGTCTTTGTACCTTTTCAAACGATTAAACACTAATATATAATAGGGTGCTATAAGTACCTTACATACTTTAAAACTACTCTTACATACTTTAAAGCTAAACAAGTACTGAATTATTTAAAAAAACCAGACTGCTGTTTTTTTTTAAATTTTGATATACCAGTGTCACTTACGACTAATACGAATCTTTAGACACCACTCACATAAAAATACGACAAGCCGTTAAGGCTCTAGGGCGCGCCAAAGAAATATATACACATACATACATACACTCAAAAAACATAACCCTCCTTTCGCAGTCGGGTAAAAAGCTGTTGATTTAAAATTACAAACAGACACTTCAATTATATTTATTTGTATAGATACGAAAAAGCATCTTGCAATTTCGTGTAGTGATGAATTTAGAATATGAAGTGTCACGCTATTCGTCCCGCAAGAGATGACGAACTCATTACATGTCGTTATTTAGCCTTGCTGTTATACCTTAAGAGTAACCTATGACAGATCCACAGTAGTGAAATACTACTGCAATAACCTACTAAAGTATTATTTTTTAAAGACAACTCCCGCATTAGGAATATACATCCCTGTGTCACGGGGATCTTTACAAACATACATGAAACGGACACAAAGTACACCCAAACTTAGAACAACAATATATGGATCACACAAAGTGTTGTCCCATGTAGAATTTGAACCCACAACACTTGGCGCAGTAGGAAGCGGTGTGGCGACCACTGATAGCACTAGACAAACCGTGTAGTTAAAATTTAAAGTATTACTGACATAGGCGTGTAAATGAAAGACATTTTGACCGTGAAAGTTTATCTATTTAATAATTAACAGACTTTTAAATACATTCTTATTTCTGTAACAATCAATTGGTTTCGTTTGATACATAAAGGAAGTCACTTGGACTACAATAAATACATCATGTAACATTGGAATACTCACTATTCTAATTCATGATAAAAAAACAAATAAATTACATTACTGTAGAATGACATGACACAAATGACTTGACAAAGCGAATGAAACTTGATAACACAGCATGCAAAATTATAACTAATTAGTGAGGAACTATATTTAAAATATACTGTAAAAGCAGTTTATTGCCCTAAATTATCTTACGAGTAATCATTGATAAAAAAAATATACTTGCTCACAACTGAAAATAGCTAACTAACCTTCATTAAGAGGGACTACACATTATGTGGGTAGTCCGAAAAGTTTTCGACCCAAAATAAAAAAAATATAAGTTTTTTTTGTGTCCTTGAACTATACACACTTTTCTTAGCGATGCCCAATGCAAATACAAAGATGCACAATTACATTCGATAGTTTTTATTAACGAATGTTGCTATTTTCACTTGGAGGTCTCAAACTTTCCAGTCCACAGGACACATGAAACCATTTTTTTGCCAAATATACCATCCATCGTTACAAAAAAATATATTTAATACATATGTAACTAAAAACTAAGTAAGGACAGCCAACCTTTATGGAAACATCTAAATATAGCAGACATTACAAGTAATATCACTGCGTTAACTACAATGTAAACATGAATACGCGTTTATATTAACCCTACCTTAGGTATGTGCATGATATACGCTAACAGTAATAAGATGGTAACTGTGGTCCATGCCATGTTTGTGCACAATTTAAAAAATATAACGAATCTATACTGCATTAGTTCCTGTCCTACTACTTTTCTTCATGTTTATTGGCACACAAGTTTTTTTTTTCTTCAAAATAAATATATTGCTTGTTTTAATTATGCTTGTGTACTTATTTTTGTTTGTGAAAAACATGTAAGCACAAATATTTGAGTATCATAGAAACCGAGTACGGCGAAAAAAAAACCGAAAATTTATTAGAAACGTTTCAAAAGCTTAACATATGCGCAAGGTTATCTTGAGCAGTTGTAATCTGATGTACATTTCATTTAAGGTAATATTGTAAACAATTTCATGCATAATTAATAAAATAGAACCCTGTTTTGTGTAACAAATAAAATGTTCTTTTCAATTATAAAATGTTACTAGTAAGTACTTCATAAATTGCGAAACTGACTGAATACTAAATAACCGTATGCAGTTTTATTAGCATGCAGTGCCCTTCTCAAAAAGTGTTCAACTATGACTAACACGCATTTGCTTCTACGCTTTCTGCTTTGACTCCCAATTTTTGGTTGTCGACATAATGTCATAAATATATATATCAAATAAACAGCACAGAGAGCTGCAGAATTAATGTCAAAAGCAAATGTATGTGGGTATATTAACGTAACGTAAGTAAAAAAGCCTAATGCACATAATTTACCTACCTAGTAAGAGCAGTATGTACAGAGCATATGCTCACATTCACTAATTCAGACTAGAGTCTTCATCTTCAGGTGACCATCACCACATATGCGTCTCTCGGATTTCACTGATGATCTGCCCGGCACGTTGCAATGCCTATATGCAAAAATAAGTTTGTGTAATTTGAATTAATGAATAATTATGATTTTATATATTTATCTTAATTGCTGGTTTTATAAACGAACACAGCATTTTGGCCTGCAGAAAACTCGAATAACCAAAGTAACCCCTATATTATTCGACTATGACGAAGCCAAAAGGAAGGTTAAGGAATAGACTAAGTATAACCCCTATACTATTCGACTACGATGGAGCCAAAAGGAAGATTAACAGTTTTGGCAGTATATGTATGTTCCACCATAGCAGCTAAACTATTGAACTGAGTTTAAATAATGACATTGGCCGACATAGGGCTATATAAATTTTAGCAATTTTTTTTCTAATCTTATGCATTTTAAATGTCTTAGTTATGTATATGTTTGTAGAGGAACAATATCTTGATCAATACCTTGCTCTCTTCAAAAAGTGTTGCTATTATATGAATGTGTTTAGTTATAGAACTCTACGAAAATATGATTTCCAACAAATATTACCTTAAGCATGTCGCCAGCTTCCTTCCTTCTTTGGGCGATGTGTTCTGACTCGTTCAACATGCTCTCCGCCTGGTCAGACTTGTACAGGTGAGTTACGAGCTCAGACTGCAGATTATCCTTCACATAATTCACAAGGAAATGCATTACAGCCTTCGGTACTGAATCCTGGATGGATTTGCGTACAATGTAGAAGTACGACTTGATCAATCGTTCTGAAATAAAAAAATATTGATTTAAACAAGTAGCACAGTTATTGGTTCCTGAAAGGAAACGTTAAGCAAAATATCGCTCAACCACAAGAGCAATTTCTGTAGTAAAAATTCGTTCTTAATTCAATCCTGATCAACTTTCGATTTCACAAGAAAATAGTAAAGTAAATATTAAGTTTTTTTAAAGACATCGACACTAGAAACATCCCTGTGTTACAATGACCTTTACAAACATGCATGGAACGAACACAAAGAAAACCCAGACTCAGAATAACAGTTTGTGACACTAAGTGTTGTTCTGTTTATATCATCATCATCATCAGCCTATCGCAGTCCACTGCTAGACATAGGCCTCTCCAATTTCACGCCACTTAGTTCGATTGATTCTGTTTATATGCGGGGTTTAAATCCACAACACTCCGTTGCACACATCCGTGCAGACGTTCAGCAAATAACTGATTACATTTTAGGTTACATTATAGTTAATCATATATCAGTAGACCTTGGATGTCCGAAAATATATCTTATATCAGTTGTGGGAAGGTAAATTGATCAGAACAGAATTGTGACCGAATTTTTATAACGAGAATTGGCCTTCACGTCGTGGAAATACATATTTGTTGATTAATTTGCGAGCATCGCGCTACAATGTGCGCCGTGTGGTTGGCGAGGCTTTTCCTTTTGACGATACTAATTCCATTCAGAAACCAATCACCTGTAGACGTAAATGTTAGTTACATGTGCACTATAGCAACTAAACGAAAAACATGATCTGATTTGTGACATGTGTTAATCGATAATGAAAAGATTCGAAATCTAAAAAAAGCTACACGAAAACAAACCCCATTGCGCATGCTAGAAATTTACTAATCATTTACATTGCTACAAAAATTACAAATTATTACACATTCATATCTAATTATGTCAATTTGCTTTAATTGAACTGTTAGTAGTGTTTAAAATTATGTAGTAACGGTAGACGGAGCTTCACAACGCTCAGTTAGAATGGACAATGGCCTTCGTCGACTTATACAAAACCAAAAGTTGAATAAGTTTTGGTTCACATGTCCTGAATAATGCAAATTAATCAAACTCGTGATTGAAAATTTAGTCTCCAGATTGATAGTATTAGATATTAAATAATATGTACATTATTGCCAGCACTTGTTACAGAAGCTTAATACATGTGTAGCTAGCTATACATTTAAGTTTGTGGATAACAGCAAATTAGCACCTTTGTATTGTATGTATATATGTATTAGTATTGACGATGTTGTATTATATACATAAATTGACAAGGGGTTAGTCAATTATATCATTCCAAAGTAAATGTCAAAAAGCAAGCAAATAGTTCGATGGTAGGTGGCCGGAAATATAACAGTGAGCAAATGAGTAAAAAGCATTCGGTAGATCGCGTTTTGTATCCTCACCGACCAAGTCACCCATTTGGTTCAAATGCATCACGTTGATGCCGTCTACAGTCTGTGCGTTAGACATTAGGAATGGTGATTCATCGCTCCGTCCACCTAGCATCACAAGAAGATTTTGTTAAATCACTCCACAAACAGTGCAGTTATTGAACAATTAAACAAAACTAGGACACAAACTCATTTGCTAAACGAATTTTATGAAAAAAAAAAACTCAAACGAGAGTGCTCAAGAAATCTAGGTGCGCTAAAATAATTCATTTTAATTTAAAGTTTACTAACCAACCAGGTTTTGAATAAATTATTTTATTGAAATGATTAAAGTTAATAATATGGTTAACGATACAGAAAGCGTTTTTCAAATCCCAAGTTAGAAGTTAGTTTCGAAATCAGATTAGATGATGTATCGAGAGTTTTAATAAAAAAAATATTATGATAATGTGTGATCAGTATAAATGAAACTCACCGATGACGTCACAGTCATGTTGCTCGCGGTCGGACAGTTTGCGTGAGTGTTGGCTCGGCACTTCGGGCAGTAGGTTTACAGGCTTCTGGGGAGTTAGTACTTTCATGTTTTCTGGTGTTCCATTCATCTAAAACGCGAAAGAAACATACTTTTATTTGTTGAACAAAATTCTTTTCCAACCATAAAAATATTTAGCCTCTACGGTCTACTGAAAATGAACTACAGGCTAAATATAGCCACATAAGCCACAAATCAAATGAGCCTTCCTTAAAGATGATTATAAATAATGTACAGCGCAAATAAATAGATACTTCAGATATAGTAATAGTCCATGCATTACACGAGCTAATCTGGTACCTGAGGTGTATTTGGAGATTCGCTTTTAGCCGATGGAGGTGGTGATTTGTCTTGCCCGTCTGTGATCGCAGGCACATGCTGAAAGAAGATATTTCAATGGGGCTTCAGCAGAATGTTTGACAAATAATAAAACGACTACAAGGTTGAAAATAAGTAATTAGAATAATAAGTTACTTCATGTTTTAGGGTAAGTGGAACCAAACGGAACCTTTATACAGGGATCGGAAAACCCATGCATAACGGTATAGTTTATAAAAAGTTACCAGATCAATCTGTAACCGTTTCATGAAGTTACTCATTAATTCGGTTAACTAATTATATATGTTATTGTTTTAACCCAAACTATAGGGATTAACCCAATTAAATGATTTATGTTTTTGAAATTGGTAACCCAAACGAGGCAGGTTAATCAAAGATTTCGGTTATTTTACGACGTGACGCGACGTGAAAATTGAATAATTTTACTGTAACGCAGAATGAACCACGGACCTACAAATATCCAGAAACCTATATCAAATCGGTTAAGTTTAACCTTAAATACCTGTATTAGACTATTCCTTCTAACGTTTTTAATTCGGTAACATCTATTTACGTGGAAATGTAGGCTAACCCATTTCCAAAAGGGTTTATAACAGATTATTTCGGTTAGGTTAACCCTAACTGTATTATCCCTGCCTTTAGACAACAACTCAGGAATCAATAAATACGAGGTTTCGCGTAGATTCTCTTTCTACAATCGCTAACGCCTCTATTCTCTTGTATTATTGGCTAATATTTTTTGACCAAGTGATCTAGCGTTGAGATGATGTCATTTGTTAGTACATATATATATATATATATGATAGTTTTTTAATAAAGGCTACGTTTATTGAATGTTAACTCAGGTAAGTGTAGAGTCACCCTTCGGCATGCACGGGCCGGCTCGACCGGAGTGATACCACGGCCAACAACAAACGTGATTTTTTGCTCGATTTTGCTTGATATATATATAACGGCAACAGGTAGACGCTTGAAATGTATAGGAAATGGTAAGGAAACCTTCCTGCGCGAGTCCGACTCGCATTTGGCCGTTTTTTAATATATCTATACACTATCGGTCACTAGTAATAACTAGTAAGTACAGTTTGTTTTAAAACTGATAACTCGTTAAGTCTTGTAATACTAACAGTTATTGTGACTACATTTTGTAATTTATGAACATGAAACCAGTTAAGGTCGGTGCTTAGTGCATTCCACGTGAAAACTGTCACAGTAAAAAATAGGAAAGTCCAGTTGCTTAATTCAAAGAGAAAATAGCTCTCAGAACTAAAATAAATCTCAATCAATAGTAATTGTTCTTAAATTGTAATTGACAATTTAAAATGCATGCAAGGTGCATACTAATATCATTATTAATTCGAAAGTAATTCTGTCTATCTATCTGTAACGCTTAACGGCTGAAACAATTTGAATTAATTTTGGTATCGAGATAAATTGGGACCTTGTAGAAAGACATCTGGCTACTTTCTGTCGCGATAACCAAAATATACGTGGGTGAAGACGCACGCATAAGCTTTAAATTGTGCACGCACACTTCGTATATTTGCCCCGAATAAGTTTTTATTACCCTCGAGTAAATTTTTCTTAATAATTTTCTGCCACACAAAGAAAAATCAACAATTGACGTTGAAACAGATTCAATAAAGCTTTTTGGAATATAGATACCAATCCCAGAAAATACTTTAAAAACGATAAAGTAAAACTAGATAAAAGAAATCTTTTGATAAATGATAACAAGTAAAAAAAACCCACGGTGTGTGATGTTAAGCTACAGGTATAAATGAAAAAGTCGTTCTGAAGATATCCTTCCCCATCAGAAAACTTACAAACTTTGAGATTAAAATAAAATACATTAAATATGCAATAACAAGTGAATTCACGAACTGTGACGTCACAATAAGTCCTTAGTAGATCTTCAACTTTTTAATTTACACGTTTAGCTTAAGATTTCATTAGAGTTGTTAATAACGAGAATGCTTTCTAATGAAAGTGTTAAGCAGCAAAAGTTAAAAAGAGAGCCCACAGTATTCAAAGCTCAACATGACCATCACATAGTTTATTAGAATGTGGCTAACATGGAAACTGTAGTACATACAGAACTAGCCCACACAATATGAGGCACATTTAAATTTTACCTTGTTGTACGCATCCACAACACTTGCCAAGAATACTAGGGTGGACCCTCTTTCACCCATTTGGCGAAGAAAAAGCTACAAAATAATTGACAATGTTTTATCACAAAAGATTAGAGGAAAATAAAAAAAAACGTACTCTAATTTTATATGTAAAACAGTTAGTTACATATTAGAAGAAAAAATGTAAGGGTTGCAATAATCGACGTTGGATGTGGACAGTTTATAGTATGGAAGAACACGGGAGTAGCCATACGCAAGCGTTCCCCTTTGATAAAGCTTAAGTACAAACGTGCCTACGCGTTACCCTGTTGACTAAGAATGTATTTGTGTGCGTGAAATTATAAATGTTTTAATAGTTATGTGTGAGTTCGAAAGAGAGAATATTTTTGTATGTGAGTTTAAAATGTGTATGTGAAAGAAAGAGAAAAAAGATGCTATGACTACTCCCCTCCGTTCAGTGGCCCGTGTTCCTCTATTTTATAGATACTGTTATGCAGATGTCGTAAATATAAATAAAACTAATCACAAAGCACAATCTCCTTCCACCTCCAAGTCCTAAGGCCAGTAGCATCATTCGATAAATCAAGTAAAAATATTATTGGTTGCTGTCAATAAAAACCAAATAACAAGAAAATATGTTATAGTTATATTACTCATAAAGCAATGTGTGCACTAACACTGCCAAACTTACCTCAGTTAGTCATCATTAGTCACTACAGCCTGAAAAATAAACTATAAGCGTATATACTTTTAACATAGTTGATACCGGCGAGGAAGTAGGTCTCGGCGTCTTCTGCCTGTACACCGGGCTGTGGTCTTCGATGATACCGTCGGTGCTCTTCAACAGGCCGGACACCAGGGCAGCCTCACGATGGAAGTCGGGATGTTTTGTGTTTATGTACGCCAACTCGATCGCCACTAGATTCTCCACCTACGAATTTAAATTGAGAGTATTTTAACAGCACGGAACCAACTAAGATAACCTCGAAATCGGAAGAAATTAGAATACCTTTAGATCAACATTATTATATCCCAAAGTTTTTAATATAAATTGTGTTTTGGGTATGGCCAACTACATTCGTATTCAACGGAGGACCTTTGTAAGTAATAGATACATTATTTATACTAATATTATAAATTCTATAGTAACTCTGTTACACTTTCACGACTAAACCGCTACACCCATTTCAATGTTTGACATAGAGAATTAGAGATACTTTGAGGACTTAGGCTACTCCTCATCGCGATAACCGACATGGCAACACGCGGGCGGATCCGTGGACAAAAAGTATTTCTCTATAAATAAGAATTTTAATGTTTTCATGAATACTGAATCGAAGAGAAACCTAAATATTAATGCTTTATACGTTCCTCGTTTTTGCAAGTTATTTATTTTAAAGCTTCATGCACACATGAACATGGGCGGGCTTAATGCCCAAGGTGTTCTCTACCAGCTAACCTTTATGTGATATAGAAATTTTGCAAGGTAGGTGCACTGTGGTGGAGGTCAGGCGTTATAATTTTGTCAATAAATAAATATACAGGACTGACATAATCTTACATATCACAACGACACATATACATATTTTTACATTCGTACTCTGTGAATATTAGATTGTAATTAAATTAAATAATTTAATTTCCTGCCATCGCGTCAAGAGGTACTAATTGAAGCTCTTTTTGAATGAAAAACGACTTTCTGATTTCGAGTGGGTGCGTCTTCCATAGCAGTTCTACTTGAACAAAGAACGAAGAGTTCACGAAGTCGGAATTGTGGGAGGAACACAAAAGAAGCAAAGATTCCTTATCTATACTTGTACGTTAATATATTATTGAGAGGAGGTAAACGATTAAAATTTAATATTTAAAAAGCCGTTGTAACCGTTGTATGTTTAAAAAAACAACATTGAAAAAGTGTTTTAAAATTATTTACAAAACGAAAACGGTGCAATAGCAAGGACAGGTGCAAGATAGCACGAAACAGTGCAGCGACCACTAACACGAGAAACTCGCTGCTCGAATCGCAACAATTGAGTCATACATTTATACAGTCTTGCGACCCACCCGGCTTCGCACGGAAATCTGTTTTTCCCTAAAATAATATGCCTGTATTATACATATAAAACTTCCTTTTGAATCACTTATTAGTGAAAAACGTATTAAAATTCGTTCGTATATAAATATTGTCTAAAATATCAGCATAAAAGAACTAAAACTGTCGTAACGCCTAAACTAATAATCCGAAATAGATGAATGAGGTTCAATGTCAATAGATTCGTAGCAATGGCTCAGATGAATGGTCATAGTTTAAAAAAAAAATGTATATTCTGAAATATATCAGCTATTTGCTATCTACGCCGATTTAGATAATAACATAGTACTTGAGTTATTAATTTATCTTCTATTATCCTACACATTAATTATTATTTGTGGTTTACAAACGCATATGTATATATAGAAAAATCAATTTGCAGATTATATTACAGCGACACGTGTTTAATTGTTCTGATTCTATAATGTTATCTTTAGTTTGTTTCTCGGATAATATTACGGCTTTGGCTCACTTAGTCAACATATGTTACTGGAAAATACTTTTTTTTTGCAATTTATTTGGCTGTGACAAGAACCGACAAAGGAAACCCAACCACACAAAAAAGAAAACAAGCAAGTCATATTCTGCCTCTGTGGCGCAGTGATAGTGAATGCGACTGCTGTACAAGAGGTCTCGGGTTCGATTCCTGAGTCGGACCAAATGTTTGTATGATCTGCAAATATTTGTTTCGGAGTTTGGGTGTTTACTATGTATAATATGTATGTAATTACAGAAAAAAGTATATAAGTATTAATATCAGTTGTCTAGTACCCATAGTAGCTCTGCTTAGTTTGGGACTAGATGGCGTTGTTAAAATGTCTGAAATATTTATTATTATTAACTCATCTGGTCAGCATTTGTTTTTTTTAGTATTGTATAGAAGAACAAAACTTCGTATGTCCAGCAGTAGACTACTGAAGTGATGGTGATATTGAGGTAAGATGAGTCCGTGGGAGAGCCACGCTTCGACATGAATGGGCCGGCTCGACCGGAGTGATACCACGGCCTCACAGAAAACCGGTGTGAAACAGCGCTTACGCTGTGTTTCATCGAGTGAGTGAGGATACCGGAGGCCCATACCCCAATCCAACGCCCCCTATCCCCCTCACCATCCCCTTTCCCCACAGGCCGCCATAGTGTGGGTCACCATACTGCATTGTTCGTTTTACGCATTAAGGATGGTGACCACCACTCTTGGATTCTGCTCATGCTTTCCATCAGGCAGGGCAGTCATTTTGGCAGCTTAAATATATATAAAAAAAAAGTCTATTATATTAAAATGCATTCAACTACAGCGCATTAGGCATGATGACTAATTTCGAAAAACTGTTTGAAGACGTTTGTTCTTCTATTGTCAAAAACAATCACATTTTTACAATTATAGCACTTAAAAACAGCAAAGTGAACAGTAATCTGGTGTTCAATTAATATGACGGATTGCTATATTTTGTACTTTTATTTTTGTTAAGTAACTATTCATCTCGTTCTAAATATAAAAATAAATACGATTTCTATACTCTATGAACCCCATTTCATCAGATTAATACATAATTTTAGTGGCTCTTTGTTACTGTCATCACGCCTATTATATCAGTAACGTCTGTCATGCTTACTTTTTAAAGACAAGTCCCGCATTACAGATATACGTCCTGTGTCGCGGGACACTTTACATACATACATGAAACGGACACAACACCCGACCAAGAATAACAATTAGTGTATCACACAAAGTACTGTCCCATGTGATATTCAAACCCACAACACTCAGCGCACAAGAAAGTAGCAAGGTGATCGCTTAAATCGCAAACCCATTCGTGCAGAAAAAAATCTCAACATTACATAGCTGTATTTCCTTTTGCATTTTATAATCATCATATATATATGGTTGAAGGCAGGTGAGTTTTTACTCTAGTTTTTTGTTGTTTGCATGTATGCAAAAACTGCACAATAGGGTAGATGACACCTTTGTCGTCAAATTAGTTACTTTTCATCATCTGTCAAAACGATAACAGTTTGAAAGTTGTATTTACTAAATACAAACTTGTGACGTCACTGTTTTAGACTACCCAATTATGCAATATATTTCAATGTTTATTTGATAAAATTTTTTTAATAGAAATTAAAAGCCGTAATAATTTTATTTGCCGGGATGTTTTCTGATATTCGTTTTAATGAAGGAGACATCGGTATTTATTTACGATACAGTATCTACCCTAATACATCAATAACTCTTGTTATTCAGTACTGTAGTTCCGTTCTATGTACTCACCATAGAGTTGGTTGCAGGCAGACGTGTACGCAGCAATTGTGTGACGACATCAACGATCCTTTGATGCAGTCGAGGGAACCTCAACATTTCTTGCTGCACCTCCGTACCACAGTGCTGGACTATACGCTGCATTTCTTCATGTACCTGTTAATAGCAGTTAGCATTTAATTTTTATTACTTTTTACAGTACGAGTTTAGTTTCAAGTATTTTTAAGTCAGTGGCAGATGTAGCAAGCAAGCAGTTGAAAATGATTTTAATATAGGAATAGGTTTTCAGTGTCCTTTTTACTTTATGTTCTTGAAAAAATAACTTTCACAATACCAGTATTGTTGTGTCATGAGCGACTTTACCACCATTCATGTAACGCACACAAGAGAACACCTAAACTCAGGACAACAATTTTTGGATCACACAAAGTGTTATCTTTTGTGGGGATCGAACCATCAACACGTAGCGGAGTAAAAAACGGTGAAGTAGCTGCTGAAGCCACTATGCTATTCGTGCAGTCAACCAAATATTACTATTAGTGAGGATATGTAATAGTATAAATCTAAAACCCACTTACCAATTCAACACAACGTAGTGACGGATCTTCTAACCTTCTGATCTGGCGCTTAACTAGTAGTTCAAAAGACACTTCGGGAACAAACAACGCCGGTCTTGGACCCGTCGCGTTGCGTATTGCGGTCAAAATATCCATGCGCGTCAAACCTGATGGCACATATAACAAGATTTTATAATAACCGGGACTCTAGTAAACTGTGTTTAACCGGACATCATTGTCATATAAATTTAACCGGACATCATTGTCATATAAATTTAACCGGACATCATTGTCATATAAATTTAACCGGACATCATTGTCATATAAATTGAAAGTGCAGTTTTTTTACTATTTCTAGAAAGTACTTTACATAAGAATAAAATTGTTGTTTCAACCTATATAGGGATGTTTCGTTTTAATGTTTATAGATAGCACAAACAATGATACATACTAGACATGTCTCGTATCTAAAAATCAATTACTGACTCTTAAAAATGAATACTACCTGTCGTTGTGTTAGTCAGAGAGCCAAAATAATTAAAACAATAAACATAAATCATCGTTATATGCACATTCTTGGTCCGATAATGTGCAAATGTTGAATCACCTTTGGTGTTTTAATTATGGTTTTATACTATTGTTTGCTGTAAGAAACTCAGCAAATAGAAAATATAATTAATTTTAGGCTAAATTAGCATTTTACAACTTCCTCATAATTTATTTTTGTTTTGATAGAAACATTATTTTTATCGATTATAACAATAACGTAATGATTGTTCATTACGTTATACTTAAACAGTCAACAACAATACATAAACGTCACTTACCAACAAGAGGATGAATAGAATCCAGAGTGCGACCGAAAGTCTCATGAAATATATAACATATTCTAGCGCCTCCACATAATTCTGTAGTCTCAATGTTTCTGGCAGTTCCCTCAATAGTGGAACAGTACGCGCTTGCAAACTTCGTGATAATCTGTAGTAGTGTTTGCGACTTGTCTGATACATCTTCACCATAAGAGTTGAGTAGAGATTGAAACTGTGAGATCATGACGTTGACTCGAACCTATCATAAACAAATTTCATAGTAAGAATCTAGAAAAAATTATTTAATTATTAAAGACTAACGTTCAACCATTCTATCGAAATCGGTCCAGTCGTTCCAGAGATAATCCCAAACAAACAGACAGACACAACAATTTTAAAATGGACTTTTTTGATGTATCATATGCAGTTATAAGCTGTTGATTTGAAATTACAAACATTAGTATGGATATTCCTAACTACTAACTTATTGTTAAGTGTTCATATTTAAAGAAACATAATATTTTACAGTTACAGCATTCGTAAAGCAAGCATCCGTGACTAACAGTTATCGCAATTCATCAAAAGAACTTTATTATTAGCTAAATTAATGTTAAAAAAGCAATCCAATTTAAATTACTTATTTAGCATCTTATATGTGGATGTTATAATTTATATATCTTTGTCGATCTTGCCAACTTTTATTACCTACAATAAAATAGTTTCGTTTAAAAAACCTTGTGATTACTTCTCTACAATTGACTATTACAATTTTCACCTACACATCCCAGATAATATTTCTGTATAATGTAAATCCTATTTAATATTATAAACGCGAAAGTTTGTAAGGATTTTGATACTCTTTCACGTTAAAACTACTCAACGGATTTGATATATCAGAATAAACACATAGGCTACTATTGGCCGCGATTCCGCGGGCATAAACTAGTGACGTATTTAATGGTCACTAAAACTAATTAGCCGACAGGGTTATATTTTTCAAGTAGTAGTATGTATATTTAACTGGCACGCCCTAAAGCCTAAACGACTTGTCGTATTTATATGCGACTTGTGTCAATAGATTCGTCTTAGCCGTGAAAATGTTTTCAAAATACATCGAGTGTGGTATCAAAATAAAGAATTCTTAAAGGTGATCTGGAAAATAACTGAATTTAATAAATATGGCAGATATTGACAATGTCGGTTTCTTTTAAAATATTTTTTAAATACTACTTGAACAGTTTTTTAAATACTACTTGAATCCTATAATTAAATGATACTAGTGGTGGCCCAGTGGTCGATATTCGACCATTATTTATTTTTTAGCTTTTTGCACTCCTCATCCACATAATCTTTTACTATGCCAAATTTCATGCGCCACCATTCTCATAATTTTCGTAAAAAGGAATACAAAGGTTTTGCTTCACGTATTAATTTATTATTAATATAGATAGTAATTGCATGTACTCTTAAATAACTATTCGACATATAGGGTGCCCTTAATTACCTTTAGTTCCGGAAGACAGTCCCTTATATGGTGCATGAGCAGCCTATTCAAGGTTTTGGCCAAGTACGGAGTACCATTGCGTGTAGCGATCGTAGGATACTTCCGTTGGAGATACGTGGCCTCATCTTTTAGTGCATCCTGTCCAATAACATAAATTAACAACAAAACTTTCTACAACAGCTTATAAAACATGAGTAAAATAGAGTAGAATTTATGATCTACTCCTCTTCTCGATAATATAATCGATAAAGCAAACGATTACAAATGTATACTTTAATAAGATGTTCGACAAAGTAGTAATTGCGGCAGTAAATATTCCTTTTTATTGCCGCTCCGAAAGTAACTGCATTTACTATAGAAGAATAAAAGCAATAAATGGTTTAAGTATTCTTAAAAAAATGAAGAATTCAAAAGTAGGAAATTAATTTACAAAACAATTGATAAATTTTGAATGTTATGTAATAAGAATTTATCGAATATAGTTTTCTTATCATAATATCAAATATAATCTACGAAGCTTGAGTGTAAAGAATGGCTGATGACAGATAATTACCCCTATAGATTTGTTATCAATAATGTCTTGCTGCGATCTGTTTACGACTCCGATTATGCCCAGTTTTACTGGAATGACGCGGCCACAGAGGATATCAATCGCATCAGTTCCTGAAATAAAATACTATTTTAGCATCCGCCGTAAATAATGATGAGAAACATGTTTGGCTCTGTAACTCTGTAATAAAAATAACTTTAGCATAACAAGGTTTCAGTTCAAATATTCCTTGAGGCCACATTGGAAACTGAGATTTACAACCAATTGCCAAAGGAGAAAAAATAACCTTTATACTCAAACAGTTGCCACAGCAATAGATTCTTTTTTTCGTATTTAGCTACCTACTTAGTAGTACTAATAGTTTATAAGTACAGTTAGATTTTACAAACGTAAAATTTATCGACTTGCAAATTGTTGAATATGAATATCATTTTTTCTCCTTTCGCAACTGGTTACTGGCCTCGGTTGCCAATGTGGATGGAGTGAAAATATTTCATTATAATTGACATTAATGCACCGTAAAAATTTCCTTTATAGTTACTGAATAAATAATTTATATTGTATTTTAGTTTATTACTTAGAAGATAATGAATCGTTTGTGCAATCCTAGCACTTTATTCATTTCGAAGGAAACCCTACAACGTCTCAAAGTTATGGAATACCCAAAAAAGAAATAAAATGGAATCAAATATCTTGTTGTGCTTAAAATCTAACAAAAAATGTTCTTACCCGCGTCCATGAGATCAAGTTTTGTAACTACTGCGAGTGTCCTTCTGCCGTCTGGATCGACTTCTTTGGACATTTTAATAGCTTCACTTGTAGCCATATCTGTGTTGGCAGCAGTGACAGCTAATATAATTGAATTTGGGTTCGCGATGTACTTGATTATAAGATTTCTAATTTGATTTTCAATATCTTCGGGTTGATCGCCTATCGGTACCTAGTTTTAATAGAATAAACGAATAGTAATCATCAAAAAGTCTGCATTAAAATCCAATTAGAATAACTTGGTGACAATGGTGGTAATTCAGTTGTTGTCATCACTTAACTAAAAAATCAAATNTTCACTAAAATTTGTTGGTGGATTACATATTTTAATCTCGTCTGCTTACAGTCTATTTTTTGATATCTCACATCTCAGTTGTCCGTGTTTAGTTCATCACCAAATAAACGTTATTTAGAGACACACGCTTGTTTATTACATGATAAAGTAAAATTTACTTCGGGATGAGAAAAATTAGTTAAAGTACTCAACCTAGGCCATAATTTTTCTTTTACTATTATTGTGTTGAACATTTAAAACGTGTAACTTGTGACTTGAAACTGAGAGGTCGCGTCGTCTAAATGATGTTCACCTAGCCGATTTCGGCCACGGCGGTCAGTCTCAACGGAAACCAGCCAACTACGCAAGAGATGTTATAGTGCACAAGTGTGTGCGCAACCACAGTGCATCCCTCATAGTTTCCAAACTGTAAGCTGTTATTAAGCATTTCTATAATCAAAAAAACACTTTTTGGCCTAACCCGGGATTTGAACCCGAGACCTCATGATCAGTAGTTGCATACGCCAACCGCTAGACCAACGAGGCAGTCAAATACCCAATTATGCATGTATTTCTCTAAATTACTTACGTAATTATTTCTTATAATTTTCACATTTCAAGCTTAGTTTAGTTACTGATAAAAAGCGTGTACAACGCTGCCAAGCTAAGTTTGCCACGTGTTGCTGCGCCACCGAGGCAATTAAATGAATGACGATTATTTTTCTATAACTCTCTTGAGAGGAGACCTGATGCCAGCCAGCAAGTGGGAAATTATGGGTTGTTGATGAAGCTTTGAAAATCAGCAGGAAGGTGATGATTCACTGTGAATTTCTTAATAGAACTTTTAAAACTTTTGTTGTGAATGCATTGCATATTTTAAAATTTTATTTAAAATTCTTACCTTTGTAATACCAGGAAGATCTACCAAAGTGAGATTTACAACTCTTGTCGAAAATATTTTAAGGCTTATGGGTTCAGGGCAAATTCCTTTATTACTGCCTGCCATGCGGTCTGTTTCTCGCTCTATTTCTTGTCTTATAGCATCGAAATCCGAGTAGATTTTGTCTTTGGTGTGGAGAAATTTGCCCCATTCTTCTAAATTTACAGTACCTAGAACAATAAAAAATAAGATCTATATTATAATCGAATTTATTGAATATTCAGTAATAGTAATAGTGTAAAATTAAAGTGATTTTTTAAGTAGTTGTTTCCATTTATGCTCAAATATAACTGCAGGTACTCAGGACAGGTATGTAACAAACAATTACTGTGTTATTGAATCAACAGCTCTTAATTAATAGGCCACTGTTGGATATAAGCCTCTTCTGACAAATGAGGTTTATTGTTATTAATTGTTAGAAAGTACTATTATTTTAACAAGATTAAAAATATTTTTTCTTTACCAAAAACCTTCTTTACTAAAGATCTTGTTTCCTTGTGACAAAATTTTTTTTTTCAGTACGTATATAAAGTTTTGACACACTTCTTGCAGTACTAACATGCAAATTCAAAACACATGGACATTGTTTATATGGATAGTGACCCATCAGATCATGCTGTAAACTTGATGTAACAAATGTTGACCAAAATTTTAGATAGAACATTGTAAATTTAACTAGCCAATAGAAATTAAAAATGAATACACTTCCTACTTGTCTTGCCACTAGTGTTGTCAATAAAATTTAAATCATCACACAGTCAAAACAACATGGTGCCTACACTTGTATTTTCTTGAAGGAGAATGCTATTCTTATTTAGTTTTCTGTTTACCAACTTAACCTTCACGTAACAAGCATATAATATAAAATTATATTTTGTTAAAGTACTTATTAACAAATGATTAAAGTAATTCAGTAGACAACACGAAACAAAAATAAAAAAGAAATAGGAAACAACACAGATAAAGAGTATATTCACGTAGTTATAATAATACAGAATACTATTTCTGGCACTCATTGTGAAAGGAAATATGATATAACACTGTACAAAATTCATTACATTTCTGGTTTTCTTCTTCTATTCTTTAATTGTGAAATCTAAATGAGAATTAGATTTACAAACTAAATTTTAATATTTGGAAAGAAGAAACACCTTTCATTAAAAAATGCAACAGTAAATCACCCATACATTAGATACTACTGGATATGCATAAATAACATGCAAATACAGAGTGCAATATTATTTTACTACTAATACAAACCTGTAGCAAACTTTTGGGAAAGTTGAGCAATGGGATTCCATGATGTCTTTGTGCTCAGGTTTCTTACAGCTAATAAGGGATTTTAATATAAATATAATACTAATAAGATTGTAAAAAAATAAGCTGAAAATAGATAGGTTAATTCTAAATCCACAAGTATACTCTAAGTGAAATTATGTATTGCAGTTGAATATAATTTTACTGATAATCAAAAACATTTGTAAAATAATTTATTTAATTTAATCTGCAAGACATGTTTATATTTTAATAGTTTAAAATACAGCTTTGAGGCTAAACAGGGATAAGAAACTGCATCAACAAACAGTTTGTTGTCAGACAGAGCTATAACATCAACATTCATACTCAGTATGTAATATAATACATACAACATGGTAAACAAATCATGAATTACTTTATGCCAGTATAGAAAGCTTGTGTGATAATTTAAAAATAAAACAGTTAATTAAAGCAAGTGGCAAACTATTGTCTTTGTACATATTTCTGACTATTTGTTAACCTTAATTCATGCTAATTGTTATGCAAATAGGAAAAAATATAATAAAACACTTTATAAACTTTTTACTTTCTGTCAACATTAAATTGTTCTAATAAAATTTTATAAATTGTATTTATTAACTTTCAAGAGCTGACTGTAATATTACTAAAAACTAACAACATCGAGGTACAAGGAAATTAATAAATTCTGCTAAAAAACATAATTCATTGCAGAATTGTACTCTTAGCACTGATCTATTGGTGTCCTATCTATTTATGTGGTTTCTAATAATAATATTGAATGTCATTGTAATAGGAAGTAGTTACAGCTTTTTTACCTACTCTTCGCTGTATGTGCACATGTTATACTTAAGTGGTGTTCAAAGGATCTATTATAATAGTTCTACTTAACCACAAACTTTTTGGAGCTACCAATTCTGCTTCAGTAAAACTATTTTAGCAAATTGTCAAAGTGTTCAACATTTAAATGCCACTGAGATGATTTCTAAACGAAACAAGTGGTAACTGCTTCCTTCAAAGCTCAACACTTAAATAAATTGTTTAAGTATTCTAATTTCAAATAAGAAAGACCAATTTTGCTTCTATCTTATAAGAATGTACAATTTAACCTTAAAATAAATATAAACATACCTTCTTCAGCTGAGCGGTGCTCTTTGCTCTCCTTAGGACTGTAGACCAATTGCAGAACCAGAGGACGTCGCGTTACAATCCCTGGTCCTCGAGGCAGGAATGAACGCCCCACTAGGCTTTCTATGACAGAACTCTTACCAGAGCTCTATAAAAAAAAAACCTTAAAATATTCAATCACTTCTATTTCACAACGTTTACAGAAACAAACGGAAACTGCAAATTGGCTTCATATCTCCAACAGATATGTATACCTTTTATTACCAATTCATGTATCAAACCACTATTGTTGCTAAATTGACAATGACTTTGAATTAAAATGCACTTCAGTACTCTTCGTACGTAAAGCGCTTTTACGGTCTTGGTCATAGACCAATTGAATTAAATTGGGGACAAAGAACTTAACTGACACTTTACATAACCATTACCAACAAATTTAACATTAAAGGAATTCACCATGGAAATAGAAATAATCTTCTAACACAATTTTTATTTTAAAAACAAAAATCTCAAAGTACACCATTACCTGAGTTCCTAAAACTATGATTTGAGGTAATTGGATGGCATCGGCTCCAACAGTGTTGAAAACATCTTGTAGCTTATTAATAACTGGTATGAGTGCTTCCATATTTAATAACAAATTCTAATAAACACCAAAATTATATACCAATGACACACGGCAGTTTTATGTAATATAAATTGATCCCTTTTCACTTATATATCAAAACAGACAAACCAACCGGTGAAAGTCGGCCATATTGATTCTGATTGGAATTTCGCTCACCCGCGCCCTCAACTGGAAATGTCTGTTCTATTAGTGTTGTACTTTGTACTACCTGTTAAATATCAAAATAAAATTTTAAAACATCATTCCAACAAGAAAGGTATGCAAAAAAAAAGATTGGCTAAAGGCCGACGCGGGCGCTTTGAATACAGAACACGAAATAATACTAATATTCGTCAGTCAGTGTCAGTCATTACGAAGGTATTTACCAAGTGCTGCCTCCTCAAGAATTTTAAGGTATCAACTCCCGGTTTTTCTTCTTAGTCTTTTTTTTTAATTAAAATACCATGAACTGTTAAACATATGGGATAGCTGATAGCTGCAATTTATCTATTCATGGTTTTTTGACCGACTTACTCATGAAAGGAGGAGGTTTCTGAATTCGACCGTATTAATTTACTTATGTGTAAATATTTACTTAAATGTTTTTACAAATTTATTCCTATTTGTATTTTCAACCATCTAATTTGGGTGCAATTCTAGTAATGGAAATTATAAAACCATGACATAATAACAACAAAAAAGAAGAAATACTTAACGGACATAAATAAAAAAAAAATATCAGTTCTAAGCGAGTAGGTAATCACCTTGCAAATAATCAATCTTAGTTGGATTAGGCTATGGCCACCAACCAGTAGTTGGCGGACCTCCATGCGGCCTGTACACGTGCCCGGAGGTCCTACACCCACAGCCGGCAGCGTCACCGCGGAGACGGCGGGGAGGGCCAGCTTCATGAGGAGTACCGTGAGGCAAGGAAAACTCTGAAGCTGGTCATTTGCCGCGCCAAAGACGAAAAACGAAAGGAGATGCTCGAGGGTCTCGATCGTGACCCGCACGGCGGCCACCACCCGCTTACCGAGACTCTCCAGCCCAGCTTCCTGCAGGAAGTGGTCAAGGGCCTATTCCCGCAGCGGGTGGAGAACACGCCCCCGTCGATGGCCTATTCAGCCGGAGACGACGGGGGCAGAGAGGCTAAAGTTCCGCACGCCAGGGAATCGGCGGTAGGGGCGGCTGTTCTGCGGATTTCACCCAAGAACACCGGCCCCGGGCCGGACGGGGTACCAGCCCGAGTGATGGCCCGAACCCTCGACCATATGTCGGACCGCCTTAGGGAGGTGTTGGACGCTAGCTTGGCGTCTGGACGCTTCCCTGAGTGCTGGAAGAGCGGGAAGCTGGTCCTGTTGCAGAAGCCGGGACGGCCTGCCGATTCGGTCGCGGCCTACAGGCCCATCGTGTTGCTGGACGAGGCGAGCAAATTGTTCGAGAGGGTGCTCTCTGCCCGCATCGTTCGGCACCTCAGCGTGGTGGGCTCCGACCTGNCCGAACCCTCGACCATATGTCGGACCGCCTTAGGGAGGTGTTGGACGCTAGCTTGGCGTCTGGACGCTTCCCTGAGTGCTGGAAGAGCGGGAAGCTGGTCCTGTTGCAGAAGCCGGGACGGCCTGCCGATTCGGTCGCGGCCTACAGGCCCATCGTGTTGCTGGACGAGGCGAGCAAATTGTTCGAGAGGGTGCTCTCTGCCCGCATCGTTCGGCACCTCAGCGTGGTGGGCTCCGACCTGTTGGACGCCCAATTCGGGTTCCGAGAGGGGCGTTCGACGGTCGATGCCGTGATGCACCTGAGGGCCGTGACCAAAGAGGCGGTGAGCTGTGGCGGCCAGGTGTTGACATCGCCAACGCCTTTAATAGTCTGCCATTCAGCTGCATCAGGGAAGCACTCCAGTACCATGGGGTGCCAGAGTACCTGAGGCGGCTGGTGGCAGACTATCTGGAGGAGCGTACCGTCGTGTACGAGGACCGAGAGGGCGCCTTGAGACGGCGACCCATGTCGTGCGGCGTTCCGCAGGGGTCTGTCCTAGCACCAGTCCAGTGGAACGTGGGGTACAACTGGGTCCTTCGAGAGCGTCTCCGGGGTGGGCGTAATCTGTTACGCCGATGACACGTTGGTCACAGCCCAGGAGGCTAACTTTCAGGAGGCGGCGTGCCTGGCCACCAGGAGAGTCTCTCTGGTGGTTGGGCGTATCGAGGCGCTGGGCTTGCGGGTGGCCCTGTACAAGACGGAGGCCCTGCTCTTCCATGGGCCCGTCGTTGGCCTTCCCCCGGCGCCTCCATTGTGGTCAACTCGGTCCTCGTACCGGTTCGGGCCCAGATGAAGTATCCGGGCCTGGTCCTCGACGGTAGGTGGCTCTTCGACGAGCACTTCCGGCAGCTTGCTCCGCAGGTCAAGAGATACCGCCAACATAACGCCACCACAGCTCACCGTCTCTTCGGTCACGGCCCTCAGGTGCATCACGGCGTCGACCGTCGAACGCCCCTCTCGGAACCCTAATTGGGCATCCGACAGATCGGGGCCCACTTCGCTAAGGTGCCGGACGATGCAGGCAGAGAGCACCCTCTCGAACAACACGATGGGCCTGTAGGCCGTGACTGCATCGGCAGTGATGCCTCTGGTGTTACGAATTTCCATGGGTAACGGTAATTGCTTACCAACAGACGATACGTCTGCCCCATATTCCACAAAAAAAAGACGTCCCCGCGCTGGCCAAGTGCGGGTTGGGGACTGATAAGACAACGTTGTGGCCCGCCCGAAGGTCTCCAATTAGGCTTACAACTGTTATCGTATGATAACAACCGGCTGCTTAACGTAACCTCTGAATCATGGAGTCGCTCATACATACTAACATGCCACCAACGGTCACCCATCCTGGTACTGACCGCGCCATCATTGTTTACCCTCGGTGATTGTTTCTAATCACCAACTGCAACTGGGCTATGAGCGCCTTGCCATGGTAAATGTTCTATCCTTCACTTAAATAATAATTATCTCAAGCCAATAGTTTTTCAAGTTAGTGTGTCCAAAGGAAAAGTGTTAGCATTCGGCACTAATACTGTGAAAATAAGCTAGTGATAGATTCTTTTACCTATACTGGCAAGTGGTGTTATTGATTTTAGCTGTTTCAGAATTTGTCTTTGTCAAGAATGTCAAGCTGTCAAGCCTAAACTAAAATATATCATTGTTGTCAAGTTTGATAAAAATTAAAGCATATTAAATTTATAATAAATAATAATTATAGTATATTCATCTACTATGCTTGGTGCTGAGGTACAATATATAGTTGTTTTAAAGTATATCGATTTTGTGTGTCAGTTTTACTGACTGTAAGGTTATTTGCAAAAATTACAGATTGAAGCAGTAGACGCCGGAAGGTACAAAAGTAATTCTAAATCGATAGAATTTGGACCATGGCATATATCGTTCGATATAAGCTGTATATTGCCTAGTGTGTGTTCCACAAAGATTGTATGTGAACGCGATGATGATCAGTTTTGTCAGTTTTGCATGTAAGCACATCATAAATATTGTATAAATCTGTTTCTTTTTTTCTAGAAATAAAAGTTGTGTCACAACATTCATTATTTGTTCTAAGGGTATTTCTATTGTTTAGTAAATTATTTCTGAAAGATTGACTTACAAAGACATGTTCTTTTATTGAATTATTGCTTGATGTTTCCATTTTCAGATACTGCAAGGAATTAAATATTCCACATTTTCCGGATATGGTCTTCCCAAAGAACATTTTAAAATTGGAACATATAAATGGTGCTGCCATATTGTTCAATGCTTTGGATGCCTTAAAATGTGTTGCTAGTAATGCAGATGCCATTGAAGTCTCCTGTGCTGAGGCTTGGCAAGAGGCCAGGTAACGGTTACTGAAGATTATTAGCTAAAAGAAATAGATAGCTGTTTAACAAGGGACCAGAAAATTATGGGTGCCTAAATTTATGAATTTAAACATTTACATGCAATTAACCTCACATCAAATTAGAATCTAATTTGATAGACACTTGCTTAATATACCATACCGAGTATAATGGTTTGATGGACAGTGGCTGAATTTCTCTATCACCTGCAGTTAATATGCTGATTCATTAATTCTCATGAAAAATATTGTTTTACTCAATGATATATAGGTATACTTGTAATTTTTCTTTTGAGCCATTATACCAGACAACCACTTCTCTAGACTTTCCAATATATAAATATTTATAAGAACATTCCCACACTCTCTTTATAGTTTGAATCTATTTGAGAGTAGCACTTTTAAGAGTTGTTAGACTTTTTTAGGGCTCAAACTACTTATGTGCTTATAAAATTAATTTAATAAACTACTTATGTGCTTATAAAATTAATGTAATTAAATCTATTTATAATCCAAACATTATATTAGGTGTATTAAATAATTGACGTAGGGCCAGTTTTATCAGTTCCCAATAAAAATTTAAATATTAGTGCAATAAAAATACAGATATTTATTTTACAGATAAAGGTTGCTGCTATTACTTGTTGTATGTTTATTTAAGTATATATTATAAATAAACATACAACAAGTATTACAACAAGTCTTGGATAGAGACATATGTCTATCCAACACCTGTGAAACCAAAGTCTGTAGTTATCTGAAAGATAAGTTCAATAAAGTCTATCATGAACTTTATGACCTTTTTTATTTGCTTCTGCTAGGGTGATAGGTGGCCTCACCTGTCACCCTCAGGCTTGTGCTTATGAATGACGGAGATCATTTAGTGATCTCTGCCGACTGAGTCGTCTGCGGTACCTGGCTCGTTCCTGGGCCTAGCGAACAGGGAGAGTTTTAAACCTCTCTCGGTATCGCTCCGCCATCTCCTTTGCAAGCATAACTTGCTCATAACAAGCATAACTTGCTCATAACAAGCATAATTAAAGAGATAAATCAGACCTCAGAATAATGAAATTTATTATAGAATTGGCGATGACTTAAATTTTCATTATAATTTGTAGTGGAATTGAATGACAAGGAGAATACTCTAGGTGTAAGAAATTGTTTTCTATTTTAGACCAGGTGCACAGAAACCAAAACGCCCATTTGATTGGACATTTTCTACAAATTATAAAGGTACTCTCACAAATAATATTGTTGTAGAAACAACAGATGAAGCAATAGACATGGAGTTATTAAAAAAAAGGGAGCAAATAATCTTCTATCATGACTTGACATTGTTTGAGGATGAGTTACATGATCATGGAGTGTCTAAACTTTCAGTTAAAATTGTAAGATATTATACATTATTTTTTTACTTGCTGACATTTCCTTTTTTATTTAAAAAGACAAAAAGTCAATTCACGCATTAGGAATATACATCCTACGTCACAGGGAACTGTACAAACATACATGAAACAGACACAAAGCACACCTAGACTTGGAATAACAATTTATGGATCACACAAAGTGTTCAATTGATCACACAATTGACATATACATTATATATGATAGGAACTGTCATGAGAAAGTTTATTATTAAATATCTATTTATAGCTTCAGAAAGTATTTTACAATTCCCCTAATTCGTATTTGGAGACAAATTTGGATTCAAATACCACTAAATTTGGGGAAAAATAGGTCTAGCTAGCAAGTTGAGATATAGGTATGGCCAAGCTGAGAATACTACAATAGATTGGCTACCTATAAACCCCTATAATTTGGTATGGCCAAGCTGAGAATACTACAATAGATTGGCTACCTATAAACCCCTATAATTTATGAAATAATGATGGACATATTCTGATATTTGGGACAACTTTCGAGTAATTAACATTTTTATCAATATTCAAATCCATCATGGTGGTTAAACTAGTGTCTTAAACATACTTCTCATTTTCATGTATTTTGCAGGGAAATACCATAATTTGCATCTTGGACTTAATCTAATATGGAACCTAGATCTAATCACTGAAATTCTTTCTTTTAAATTCTATTTACCATTCAAGTTTCTTTAAAATGAGTAAAGAAGTTGTAATGGAAAACGGAATTAATTATGAAATTTATTACTAAAAAATAATAATTTAATTTCAGAGAGTGATGCCTTCATATTGGTATGTGCTTTTAAGATACTTCTTAAGAGTAGATGATGTGCTGGTGAGGTCTAACGAAACAAGATTGTTCCACCTTCTTCAAACAGACTATGTGTTAAGAGAGTACACAGTAAAAGAGGCAGAAGCGAAAGATATAAATGTAAGTATGCATTACCACAAATATTTAACAAAAAGGTTCTTAACAATGATTCACCTGAATTACCAAAGGTGTTTTTAGTGTACAATATTATTTTTAAGGACTGCCTCGTTGGTCTAGTGGTTAGCGTAAGCGACTGCAGATCAAGAGGTCTCGGATTCGCGTCCCGAGTCGGACTGCTATTGGGTTTTTCTTTCAAGAAAATTCTCATGGCCTATAATATATATATGGCGGTGTTTCCCGCCCGTGCTTGATAATCAGGTAAAAACGGTAGTGGACAGGGCGTTAGCACGGGAACCTTTCTTTTTCCGGGTACAGTTGCTTCGGGAAGAACTTACACTCGGTCACTAGGAGGGAACTAAGTCCCGCCTGTCACTACAGCTGCATTGACGATTCGGCTCAGCACACGCTGGCGGTTCATCTTACCCGGACGACGCAGCGTGGGGCCTTACTGCAGTCATCGAAGAAGATTCTCGTTACTGGCTTTCATAGGCTTTATGGCCGGCAGGCCAGCTGTTTTATAGCGGTCGCAACCTTCTGCGAAGACGGTGACGACCTCCACTCGGACCCTCCTACGAAAGGGGCGTCAGAGGCGCACTTACTAGCGCCTTATGCCGNTCATGCCGTCCTCGTGGTCGCGAATGGTCGGGAAGGGTTTTCTCCTCCATTCCCTATATGGTCAGCCGCGAGGAGGCGACATTCCGCGTGTGCCGTACGTCGCCTAAATGGAGAATTTGGTAGTAGTAGATGGTGCCATCAATGCGGGCAAGCGCTAGAAGGGTCTTAATAATAGCAGTTCCCGGTCCCCTTTTATCAGAGACGCAGAGTGGCAAACCACATAGTGTGCCACTCCGCGCCTGACCACTCTGGTTTTAATCAGTATGATTCGCCGCAAATCCTGGTGGGGTGACGGCCCGTGGTAATTTTCAGACGATAGATGTTCATGGCAACTGGGGCCAACGATATACCGTGACCGAGGCACGGACGTGAAACACCGTTAACTACCATAGGAAATAGTTCTCAATTTCAATTTTATATTTCTACAAGATATTTAATACCTAAAATAATTCAATGTGAATATAAAATATTATTGTTTTGCAATAAAATTTTGTTATCAATTTTCCAGATACCCACACCAATGATGAAAGAAGCGGATGATGTTATCCCTTTATTGCCTGTCAGGGAGAAAACTATGCACAAATTGATCTTCAAAAGTCCGCTAAATTCTTAAACTTGATCTCTTCCTGTATGTATTATGATAAGTAAATTAAGCTATAATGTAGTTAAAAAAGAACCTAAAGCTAACTGCAACAAACTGTTGATGGACGAGATTTAATGTCATAAGTTAATATGTATAATAAACGCTAGTTGTGATGTATTTGGATTTTTTTATGTCTAACCTCTTATAAGAACACATACAATATTTTCCTCATCACTTTATTAAAAAAACTTGTTCTTGCCTGATATTTGTCAGGATCACACAACATCCGGATGTTGTATCTACCACATCCAGTTCCTGGTTCCACGTTAGGTTTTTCTTTCTGACACGAAAAAACCGCAGACAAGATATTTCAAGGTCAGGTAAAAGTTATAGGTATCTATTGAAGTCCCGAAGTAGCGGGATGTTATTCTAACTAAAACGGACCTCTCTAAGATGCTCAACGATAACTGGGATAAAGTAATTTTTACACAGTCTTAGTTCGTCTGCAGTTTCGCAATATTTATTTATTTATTAAAACTTCCTGCAATCATCACAAAGCGGACTTAATACCACAGACATTTTGTGTATCTTTGACCAAGTAAAACGGGAGACTAAATGAAATTATTTTATAAAAAATAACTCCTACAGATAAATAGATGCTAGGTATAAGTACACAGAATTTAGTTAATACATATTAGAGTATAAATAATAAACACACTTAACGTGTTATTCCAATGACTCCGTCAGTAAGTCTATAGTGGTTCTGTACTTTAAATTGAAAATTGGATCAGCTAGTAGATGTCATGATTTCTAGTGTGAGTGTGTTCCAAAGAGTAACAGCGTGAACAAAGAAATAGGAATGGACTGTACTGAAAATATGTGCAGGACAAAGAAGAAGAAGATTATTAGAAGAGCGAAGATTCCTATCATGGTTTGAGTAGAGATATTGATGCTGGGGTAGTAAGTAGGTGGGTGAGTTCGGTGATTGGAGAAGGGCGCAAAATATATACTAGTCAAAACAAAATAAGGGCCACCACGTTTTTACAGTATTCTCATGAATTCTTGAGGTTTCAGGGTCGATTAATGATGAGATTGGATGAATTAATTCATTATCATTATAAACAGCATAAAAAAATGATGGAAGAAAAAAAAATGCACCACTTTTTCTACATTTTTTTTATTTTAAAGGTAAAAGTGAGATGAAGATTTAAGTAAAAAAAGAAACAAAAAGTTTTGGTTGATTTGTGGATTTCCTCAATATCTAGTGTGCCCTCCACGTTTTCTGATGCACTCTTGAAGCCTAGCCTTGAAGTACTACTGTTTCTTGAGGAATTTATTCCCAGCTTGTTTTCAGAAAGTTTATCAGCTTTCTTAAAATGTGCACGGGTTTGTGCTTCGAACACTGCGTTTCAGTAAATCCCACATGTGTTCAATGGGATTGAGATCCGGACTGTTTGCAGGCCACTGTATACCAGCCTCCTCTAGAGCTAATCTGGTAGCCCTAGCTGTATGAGCGTGAGCATTATCGTGCATCAGATGAAATCTTGCTCCAACTCTCTGTGCATATGGGACCTCATGGGGTCTGAGGATCTCCTCGGTATAACGTTGAGCTGTAATTGGGCCCTAGTTGAGAATTACCAACTCGGTTCTAAATGATATAGAGATGATTCCCCACACCATAGGATTGGGGTCCCCAAATCTGTCACTTTCATGGATACAAGCATCCGAAAATCGCTCACCTTCACGCCTCCAAACCCTAATGCGGCGGTCATCACTAAAAATTAAACTTTGCACTCATCCGTAAATAGTACTGTGCTCCAATCATTCATATCCCATGCCAGATACTGCCTTACGAACGATAATCGTTTTGCACGATGAACACTTGTAAATGGTATCCGTAGTTACACGAGGACCAGCAGTTCTCCAGGAGACACCCTGGAGAACTGCTGGTCCTCGTGTAACCGATTTCTGATGGTTTGATCACTAACACGTGTACCCGTCGCCTGCCGCAAACGGTTTTGTAAGGTACGGGCGGTGATTCAGCATTCTCTGCGCGCAGTCTAGTGCACGTAGCTGTCCTCCTGTGCGGTAGTTGCTCGAACTCTGCCAGATCCTTGTCTCCTGGTTAGTCTCCCAGTCTCTTTAAATGAATTCCAAGCATTCTGGATCGCTCGCCGGGAAAAATCCATCTGCAACACCACAAAACGCTGGCAATGGCCTACTTGAAGCAATGTTATGGCCCAAGTTACAGTTGGTAAGTCCATATGTCGTCGAATTCTCGGCATAACTTTTTCAAAATATTAATTCAGCCACTAGTTAAACAATACTTAACCGTTCTTGACAGAATCGTCACTTTGACTGAGTTAAAATCCGTCCTAAAAATCGGGTAGAAAAATAAAACTTCCCACTTGAAACAATTATGCAGCTGGAATACTCAAAAAATGTTTGTAAACAAATAACTTAACACCACAATAAACCATCAGCTACTTGAGAACGCAAAAAATATAAACTATCGCTACCGATGTAAAAAATAACAAGTGGCCCTTATTTTGTTTTGATTAGTATAGAAAGAGCCCTTTAACTACAGCTGTTTGGTTGTCTCATTGGTAACCATGATAGTTGCGTACGATAAGCGGAAATATGATCATACCTTCGCAGTTTGAATACAAATCTAATGCGATAGGCATGATGATCAAGACCAAATTACATGTTACCAATAACCAATACCAATAAAAGAAATAGATGATTTTCATCTAACGAAATGGGGTTCATAGAGTATAAAAATTATATTAATTTTGAAAGATTCAAAGCCAGTCGTCCAAATTTTGTACACTAGCATGTGACTTGATCAGCAGTACGTCAGTTGGTTTACAAGTGATACAAACAGTGATGTTCACGGGTAATGAGACCGATAAATAAAGAAAAGAGGAGAAAGATTACCCCCTTGTGGAATACCAGACTCGAGTAGGTATCGAGATAGGACTCGACAACATAATTACACCTACACTTTTGTTTTAGCATTTATTTAAATTGTTTCTTTACATCTTAAAACGAAATTATAAAACCACCATTGCAACTACAATCATCCTAAATTTTTAATACTATATTTTTGATGATCCCAACATATGTTGGTAGCAAAGTATTCTAGCCTTTGCTTAAAAAACAAATATTTTAGTTCCGGATATCTAATACAACGTCTAGTTTCAATCTTACCCTGGCTTATACTATCAAAGCTAGATTGACTAATAAACTACTTATATATTTTTGTAAATACATTCATATTAAACATAGAAAATACACAAACTCTCAAACAAACAAGTATTTGCAGATTATGTATATATAATACAAAGTATAAACATTCAATCCGGGCATTGAACCCGAGACCTCGGGACAGTAGTCGCATACGCTATCACTGCGACACGGAAATGTTAAACAAGTATGTAAGTGGTGAAGACCTACAAAACATACAAATCTATATACATAAAAAATACTGACCTTTAAAAAATATCATCATCATCATCAGCCTATCGCAGTCCACTGCTGGACATAGGCCTCTCCAATTTCACGCCACTTAGTTCGATCTATGGCTTCTCGCATCCAGCTCCTGCCAGCCGTCTTGCGCAAATCATCGCTCCACCTGGCTTGTGGACGTCCTACACTACGTTTGCCGAGACGCGGTCTCCACTCAAGAACTCGTTTACCCCAACGGTTATCGGTTCTTCGGNCACAAAATTTTATTCTTTAGATCTTATCCCAGTAACTACAAAATTTTTTTTAATGTAGAGGACTGCCTAAATGACTCTATTCTGCCTGATGGAAAGCATTATCAGAATCCACGAGTGGTGGGTACCATACTAATTGCTAATCCAGACAATGCAGCATGGTGCAGTTAATAATGGTCCGTATATTCCACTATTTTAAGTTATCATTAAGTATGATTTTAGTAAATATAGCGCTATCTACTAATGCTTGAGAAATGCGTAAAGAATGATCGAGTGCTACAACTTTGATGCACTATTTATTATTTTACTTAATGGTTTGTAAGCCTTTCTTTTGTGACTAGGTAAAACCGCAGTAAGGTGTCTTGCAAACTGATTTAGAAATCTTCGAGTGTTACTTTGCCGATCTGAGGTTAATACTTTGTAATATATACTCGTAGATCCTTGAAACAATGATATACTTACAGCCATGTTCCTATTTTCCTTATCCAACCATTTGCTTCTGAAGTACGCGCGGTTTATGGTAATGGGATCTCTTACTTATCATTAGGTGACATTAACTACTTACTGGCTCACATTATATTTATATGTAAGTTGCAAGTTCATTGTACGTATATACGTAAAATTTAATAGGAGGATTAGCAAGCTGAAGTGGCAGTGGGCTGGCCACATTCACCGTGGAACCGATAACCGTTGGGGTAAACGAGTTCTTGAGTGGAGACCGCGTCTCGGTAAAAGTAGTGTAATACGTCCACAGGCCAGGTGGAGCGATGATTTGCCCAGGACGGCTGGCGGGAGCTGGATGCGAGAAGCCATAGATCGAACTAAGTGGCGTGAAATTATAGAGGCCTATGTCCAGCAGTGGACTGCGATAGGCTGATGATAATGATGAATTATGCACTTTAGATAATCTATTAGAATTCATGTTCACATTTTAGTCGACTTTATCAGGTAACTTTAGGTAGTGTAGTAGGTGATAATTATATTAGATCTTATATATATTTTTTACATTTCCTTACATTGGTAAATAAATGGATTAAAACAACTACCGTACCTACCTTTTCAGAACAACTTTTTCTTTTAATCTCTTTCTTCTCTTCTTTATTCAGTAAATGCGTTAGCAGTAAGTAAGTTTGTGTAAGTTGAAGTCTTGAAAAGGTATTGTTTATATTTCTTAGATACCAACCTTAGAGCATTGCTTGCGGCCTGAGGATTACGAGTTTGACTGCCTCGGACCATGGTAGATCGCGATTAATTGCTTTTAAAGGCAATGAATCGATTAATGGATGGGCAGAATTGAATGTGGTGGGCAAGTACTTTTAGAGTTTATTTTAATATAAACAATTAGGTGTCTATACACATTTCTTACTTTGCGGTTTTTTTCTTTTTATTTGAAATCTGCAGATTTTTTGTTGAAGGGCTCTTCTTTTAATTCGGAGTAACGGAGTTCAATCGTGTCTTATTCGCTAACCATTAATTCTGGGTCTATAAATTTTCGGGAACCTCAATATACTTAGGTACACTTCAAGGTCGATTGAGTCTAATGACCTATTGTAGATCGTGTATTTCGATATTGTCAAATGTATAAATTGGTGTATGAATTGGAGGTTAATGCCTACTACTACAACTTACTAGTGTTTAGGAATAATAATCACATTTGTAATTTTTAAATTGAAATGTAGGGTCGATTTTAAGTATACAATTTTTGATAACCGAAGAAATAATTATTATTCGAGTGAAAGTTGGAAGGAGGTCACTTACAATTGGCCGTAACATTTTGAATTCCATCGTGACCTATTGCTTTTGAGGAGATAGTAGGATATGTCTCTTGATGTCACAATCTGCAACCGGGTCAAAAGAAAATAAGGTACATTGAGGCGAAAGAAGACTTGATAGATAACTGAGAGTAGACGCTTTATCTGAAATATCGATATAAACCGGTGGAGTGGCAAAATGACCATTTAGCACGTTAAGATCAATACTAATTGAAGAGTGATTAGTGGCTTCACCAATACTGAGAGATTTAAGAAATCGCCATACCTGTGGAGTATTGAAATTTTTGATAGAATCGTGAATACGGCGTCTTTTAGCATCCTGACACAAACGGCTGCAGCGATTCTGAAGAACCTTATAGACCGACTAATTCTCATCTGATGAGTGTTTTTTGTATTTTCTGATGGTTTTATCCCGCTTTGACATAACATGTTAAATGTTGTCGGAGAGCCAAGGCGCAGGAAGATTCCGAACAAGCACTTTTTAAAGGCGCATGTTTATCATAGAGATCTAAGATTTTATTAAAGTTTTCAACTTAAGCATCAATATCACCACAATTGTATACAGGAGACCAATCTAACTTTTCAACATCTTTTCTCAAATCTGCCTGATCAATATGTTTGAAACTACGTAAGAAAATAAAGAGGCTTAGGAAAGATGGTTTTGTATGAATCGCTGCACTGATTTCAGTGATCTTTATCAGACATACTTTGATCTTTGAGGAAGGACATAGACTACTCTTTACCACGATAACCGATATACGCAGTAGCAGAGCCGTGGGCAAAAGCATTTTTTTTTATATTTGTACTAATAATTTTTTGACGCGAATCTAAAAATGCGGAACATGAACCTAGAGCTTTACTCGTACAGAGTGATAGTAACCTTATTATTATATGCCGAGCAGAGGTGTCCCTGGCGTATTGTTGGTTTCAGCATCCTAATGGGAGATCCATTAGGATGCTGTTTGGATGTTTACTCCTGTTGCACGTCAAGCCAAGAAAGAACGTGACTTTTGGTAAGTACGGAATGACCCATTTAGAGCTGCCATGTCGCTGTAATATTTCTATTTTTTAAGAATTAACATTGTCACAGCTCCTTATAAAATAACTTGAAGCGTCAGTGCGTTTTTCAATTTATGTATATTTATGTGCCAAATTGTTGCATTGAATATATCTTTTACTATTTAACTGCCTCCTATTTTTTAAGATGTTTCTGTTTAGTTATATAAAAATATGTATGATTATTATTGATGGGGCTTTTGGTCTAGTGGTTAGTGATCCTGACTGCTATGCCAGAGGTCGTGATTCGATCACGAAACATGTATTTCGTATGTTTGTCAAATAGATAAAAAACCAAACTCCGAATTTAATACTAAGTTATTATCTATATTAATTATTCATAAGAAAAAATACTGGCATAATGATATGTTACAAAACCATAACAGACATAATAAGTAAAGTACTTTATTCGTTTACTGATTTTGAACACTAAATATTTTTATAGGGCTAGGTATACCAGCGAAAGTCTACAAGCTGGAGACGCTGGATTAAATTTTGCTCATGTCTCTGAAGACGATATTAGTGAATGGGTTTGTACTATAGGGCCCAGACATCAATTTTGTATCGAAGTGACAGATAGCGTTCTTGTCAGAGAGACTGGACCCTTTGCTGCCAAACAAATAACAAGTGGATGCTACTATTGCAAGGAAAGTTACATTACACTGCCAAATTGCGCTTGGTTATTGCAGATTTCTGACACCACAATTCGTCGGTATTATTAGTATTGATTCCTCAGTGACACAAGAAAAGTGAGTAAACACATGAGTAGTACGTTTATTTAATTGTATCTTTCAACGTTATATTATGAAAAAAGTTACATTGTTACAGACAATTTTGAGAACAATAATTGTTTGATTTTATATCTATAATTATTCACTGTTCACAAATAGTCACTCAATGATCAATTTCAGTTTTCATCTTCCAACAAATTCTTTTTGTGTTTTTATTTGATAAAGTCCTGTGATTCTTTTGCTTCGACTTCTTTATTTTTTGACAATATTTTAAGCCCTGTAAAAAGTAAAGATATCGGGAAGTGGACCTGCGCTGGTCTCATACATGATGATACTCAAGAGTCGAGGGACGCGATTGGAGTTGTATTCTCAGAAAGCAACAGTGCTCGCAGTATATATATTATGCAGTATGTTCATTAGTATAAATTCAGTGTATACAAAAAGTTGTAATTAAAAATCGAGTTGAACTCGCGCAGGAAGGGCTCCGTAAATTTCAAGCGTCTACCGGTAGTCGTTATTAATATCGAGCAAAAACGAGCAAAAAAATTACGTTTGTTGTATGAGAGCCCCTTTATTTTATTCTATTTTTTATTCGTTTGTTGTAATAGCGTCTACAGGAATACATCATCTTTGAAAATTTTAACTGTCTATCTATCACGGTTCATGAGATACAGCCTGATGACATATGGACGGATAGACAGACAGCGAAGTCTTAGTAATAAGGTCCCGTTTCAACCTCTGGGTACGGAACCCTAAAAAAATAACCAGATGACAAAGGTCATAATTGTAAAGACAAGTAATTAAATTACATCTTAGTAATTGATAATAGTAGTGATAATACATCATCTGCCGATAATAACCCTCTCTTCTTAACAAGACGTCGTGGGTTCGATTCCCGTTCAGACGTCTTTGTGTGATGAATATGATCTTTTGTTCTACATCTATGAGTACTTTATCTATATATGTATATATTTAGAAGTAGGTATATAAGTATGTTTATCAGCAACCTGGTTACCATAGTCACCTAGTTTGGGATCAGACAACCGTGTGTGAGATGTGTAAGAATATAATTATTGTCTTAAAATAAGCATTTTATACCTCTTAGTGTAAACCAAATTATTAATTATTACTACCACCTCAATTTGATATCATTGTAACTCACATATATTTAGCATTGCTCATAATTTATAAGCTTTTTATAACACCTTTTTTACATAGCAGTTTTAATTTAATTTTATGTATTAGAGTCTAGTTACCAACCTTGATTTTAGGTCCTGCATATAAACCTGTAATCGTTGTATTAGTGGTAGTATCGTCGCACTAGCTGGAGTAGTGTGTTACAAGAAAGGAAAACCTTTCCCGTGGGGAATTCCCCTATGGAACGTAGAAAACGAAGAATTGGTTATTTCGTTTTCAAGAGATAGTAACACTTCAGGAAATAGTAAAGATAGTCAAAGAGCTACAGTAAACAAACCGTTAACATGATAATAAATGAAGAAATAACGATTTCTATATTATTTACTGATGTTTTACGCTTAGGTTCACGTTGCTTTATTTGAATAGGTAAAGGTCGTAGATTCATGGTAGTGCAGTACTCGTCTAGCTTACTGAGTGAAGATTGGAAGATTTTGCGAAATGTTAATTTGCTAGTAAACCATAGAAATGTATGCGAAGCGGAAATGTTCTTCTTCTTTTGATGATATGGCAATCAGCCGGATCAGCTATTTCTGCCAATGTCAAGTATTTTAAATCTTCAATTCTAAGTCTACGAGTCTTCAAGTCTTCGTCGTGATGGAATTAATGATAAAAAATATAAAACATGTGGATGACATGAAATGGGGACCGTCTTTCGCAAAAACAAAAAACGATCCGCGAAAATGATTTGTTTTACTGTTAAAATTTAACATTGATTGATTATTTTGATTTATTTATTTATGACACCTATTGTCTCCTTTGTTTCCCGTGTTACTACTTATCGACGCTTTTCAGTAGTTTTCTAAAGAGATTTTAGCCTACTAAGTACATTCCACCGATTGGTATGGCGCACAGCATCACATCCTATGGTTTTAGTCGGTCAGATTCCGACGCGCCACCCTGTCGTAAGCCCCGACGGGACTTCCGTGGATTATCCACACGTATAAAAGGATTTGTTTCAAGTTTTCGTTATTTTTGCAGAGATGTTATCATGTGTGTTGTTGTGTTAGTTTCACTTAGTCGCGTCTTATGACACCCATGGGATGAGCAGTAATATTGACACTGTATTCGTGATCCGGCGCTACCTTAATGGAAAGAGTAATAGAAGAGGAACAAAGTGTTAATATTTTAAGTACTTACTGAAAATATATATATATAAAGTGATAAAATATCCCTGGAAATGAACTCGTGAAAATATGATTAATTCTGCTAGCCCCTTCATGTTAAAGTACAATGTCCAGATATGTTAAGGTTCCCGATTGGCCGAGAGACAAGTGATTTATAACAGCAGTGTAATACCTGATTTATTGGCAGGAGGGCACATCTATTGAATTGTGTTTCTTCATGTTCTTTTATCAAGACGATATTAAGTCTTTCCCAGGTCAGTTTTAGACTACGGGCCCGTGCCGAAAATTTATGGGCCAAAAATATAGTTTCGCAATAATGGATTAGAAGAGGCATTGAAATTGCATGGTACCGATGCCGTATATAGCGAAGTTATAGGTCAGATGGAATGACAACTACGGTGAGCACGATGAGAGTAATATTTATTATGCAGGAGCTCGTGCTCTGCACTACTTTAATACTACATAGTAATGTGTGGCAAATGATACTGACTTACAGCTACATTATATATCCTAAAACCTATCGCTACAATGCATATAATCACGTATTAATGTTAGCAAGATACAGTGTCCGAATACTACGTGATCGATAATAGACTCATGTCTAAAATATGCTGAGCTATCTGGTCAGGCTTATCTAATAATTTAAAAATAATTTCTATAAATTGGAAAGTTGGATTTGTTTTGATTACGGTGCGTAAATTTAATCTTTGTCATGAAAGATGCCTTCAGTTACTTAATCGTGTACGAGATTTTATCTACGATTTTTACCACATTTCTTTAGATAAATACATAATTTTGTGGAGAGACGGGTCACATGTCCCTCCAACACAAAGGGAGGATCCTCCGACCAGGTGAGGTGATCATACCTGGTGGACCACTGCCCCACTCGGCGCGAGAACCTCTATTGCGCGATGCAGGATTGTTAGCTTCTTCGTACACTACGTTACTACGTAGTTCAACGTATCTTCGGTAGATGGTGTTGTCACATGTTTTTGTTGCCGTTGTATGTGGAAGTCGCCACAAATTTTATTGATTCTTGGTTACTGTCATCAAGCCTATTAGTCAATATAAATAAAATAGTAATAATATACGTACTAATTAGCTTTAGACGACGAGGGGATAATTTAACAGCCATAACTCGGGACTTAAGTCATAACAAAACATATATAATTTAAATATATTTATTACAAACAAGTTTTATTTAGTTATAAATAATAAATGTGTAATTAAAAATAATTAAATTAATAAATAAAACAGAAGACAATTTTCCATATAATAATTAACATACATCAACTATTTTCTTTTGTTTTCAATAATTATTTTACAAGAAGGAGAGTTTACGAGGAATTCAAAGCAATTTAAAAAAAGCTTTTACTAGTTTCGATAAAGAGATATAAGGAATTTTATAACACTCTCGCCTCAATATACGCTTAACTATTTAAGTATCTTGTATATAAAACTGGATACTAAAAAGGAAGGAAATCTTCTCAGCACAAAACATCGAAGAATTTAAATACGTATGAGGTTTGGCCAATTCTATATGCTATTTTATTAAAGTATTCTTTGAATGCTTCCTTTAATACATGTATAAATAAAGTTAGCTTTTAAATAAGTACATTAAAATTAGTTTCATTCTTATCAGGTAAAACTCTTAATGTGTAATAATCACAGAACATTTATTCTTCAGGACTATAACCTAATACTATATCTTTAATCGGAACTTTTGAGAAGAACTTGTTGATGGCCTTAACGACAGTGCGAACGATTTGTTTGATGGCGGGTGGAGACAGCTCATCCATCAGCTGCTGCCAGTTCTCATTGGCGAACTGTAGTGTAGTATCGGCTGGAAATATACATGAACACGGTTAGAGATAGCACGAACAATTAAATGATTGTCTTTAGTCTGTAAATATTTATGAATCAAAGACAAAGACAACTTCGAGGATCAGGATTTTAGTGATTGTTTTAGAACCGTACATATTTTTGTAGTAATTTCATCTTTGAGACTAAGTAAATTTTGTCATTTATCAAACTTGACCAACATTGAGACGTATTTGGTATTTAGAAAACGTACAGTTATATTCTTTTTTTGTATTTGTCGTTTTTTTCATTACCATAATATAATGAGTGATATGACTTATACCATATACTATATGATCTTGTGTGTGTGGTGATGGATTAAGAATACAAAGTCTCATCACCCCTTTCCATCCTATGGGCGTCGTAACAGGCGACTAAGGGCACAAACCACGCAACTAACATCAATGAAAGAAGAAAGGAAACTTGATGCACATCCTATGCCAATGCTGACAATCTTATCTATCTTATCTCGATTAGCTTTGTGTATTAAATATTTTAAAACATTGTTGGCTCTATATGAAACCGTGATAATAAAATATTGCCCAGTAAGTGATAAATAGAAATGCTGAAGCAAAGCTTAATTATAGTGAAGCGGAAATAAGTGTATGATTTAGGATGACATCAGTATAGAGCACGAGACGGCATGGCGCCTGTAGGGATCGATAGATCGACGTGTGGCTTACGAAAATCGAAAGTAACACTATAAAATACAGTAGCTTTCGGAAACACTCTAATGTTTCTAAACTTAAGTTATTCGTTACTTACGTTATTAAAAACCTAAGTAGATATAGCAATATTTACAGGTTTTACTGTAGTAAACTTTCTATTTCAAAGAGTGTTTGAATAACGTAGATTCCAATAAAAAAAATTTGATAGAGAAAATGAAAAATAATCAACTGTTATCAGTTAACCTCCAGACTTGGGCTGACAATAGAGTGAAATATTTTTATATTCCATTAGAAACTTTATCACGTTATATGGGAATCTAACAAGGCAACCTAAAGAAATAATGATTATTTGTTGATGACAAGAGGATTTGTTGAATATAATAAATATAAGACAATAAAATAGGTATAAAATTAAATGCTATTAGTACACTATATAAATTACCTTAACGATTATTACCACCTCGGTCTATTCAACCGGTACCTACAGGTTTTAGAGCGACGCTGATTTCAGCATGAACGTGGGGCGGTACTTACTATCCTCGCCCAGAAGATCAATGTAAAAAGACAGCGTTCATGCTGTCGTGTTTCGTTGGTGAGTGCAAGACCGGAGGCCCAAAGATACAGAAGCAACACTAGGCTGCCATAGTGTGGGTCACCATGCTGCCTTGTTGCATTGTCTGCACGAGCAATGAGTATGGTGACCACTACCTTTAATTCTGCTTATAACTTCCATTAGGCAGAGTAGAGTCATTTAGGCAGGGCCACACATAAAAAAATCTGGAAGCTACATGCCAGGAATTGCTCTCCTAGACAAAAATGACCACCCTATAAGGAATGTTTTTATGGTTTGGGAGTTATTTTGTGACGTCTCTAGTGTGGAGCTGGTCTAATTTATTGGCGATAATGGGTGATCAAACCTATATATTCATAAATGTAATAATAGCTAACAATATTTGTGCTACAGATGTTTGTAAACGGATACCGATTACCCTTTCTTACCAGGTGACATCTGTGTATAATTGCCCCTTAACTGTATAAATGAGTGAAGTCTACTTCAGAACTTGAAACTTAACGAATAGGTACTCGTACAAAAGTCTTCAAAAGTCACTGTCCTTAATGTATAGGTACTTCCGTATGTGCGTGACGTCAAACTTCACATCAAAAGTTAAAATCCAGCATTTTGCAAACAAATCAAGAAAATATTGTTTTGATAATAATTTCCATAAAACTTTGGATGGCACGTCTGTCTTATTGTAATTACATGTTTATTTACATCATCCAATTCATTAGTAAAGATAAATAAAAACCATTTTAGTAGATATAACTCGTATGTACTAATCATATGATGATATGAGTATTGCTTTTTCTTTATAACATTTTTGTTTATATAAACAGTATATAAAAATTAAAAGTTGTTGTTATTTTATAAAAAGGATCAAATAAATATTTTTTAAAACAATATGTACATTTTTAATTTGATAAAATTAGACTTGTAACAAGTTTCAATGTCAATGTTAATTTTTACACACGTTGCTAGACAGTTAAGTTAGAAAGAGCTCTGAGATAGCAATCTCATTGCTTTTATCTTATATCTGATATCTTCATATTTCATATTCATCCATATCATTATTCTGATATATTCGATGTGCACGATAACACGAACGTAACGACCGCGAGGTCCTTGAATTTCAAAGGATTAAAAAAAATTAGGTTACGTTGTCTACATGTGAGCGGCTACCCCCAAGATGTTAAGTTAAACATTTTGATAACTCTAGAATCTGTATATTGTATAAAATACGTATGTATATGTGCATATGTATGCAGTTCTAATTATTATTAGGAATGCACACGTTTTGCTGTACGAATATGCACTGACAGGTTGCTAGATGTGAAAAAAAGGTGTTCGATCGTAATAATTTTATTGGATACCTCTTATCAAGTAAATTTTTAAATAGCATCAAAGATAAATGATGTTGAGAATGTATTCTTATCAAATGAATGACTAGCTTAGTGACAGTAATTAAAAAATGCACTAATCAGGTTTTCATAATATCAAAATATTTAAGTTAAGGACGAAGAAGGACATAATCGAAAATACACATGAATGATTAGCGAAGTGTACCTACTTGAAAGTAATTAAAAATGCACTATTCAGGTTTTTTAATATCAAAATATCTAAGTTACGAACGAAAAAAGACAAAATCGAAAATTAATATACAGATATGAAGCATAGACACAGAGATAAAAATGTCTGATAGTTTAGTGTTTGTTTTGGGCAAAAACATGTTTTGTTTTTACTTACCTAGTTGCTTGTTCCCATTGAACAAGTTTTTTAAATCAAAAATTGTCCTTTCAATAGTGTACTTGTATTTTGGGTGGACCAACTTGAAGTGAATGTTTCCGTCGCTGTCTTTCACGTGGACGAGTTTGCTATCAATCTTCACCTCAACACCCTCTGTGAACAGTGGTAGTATTATTTAAAAATTATGTGTATTAATTTTCTAAAAATAATTAAGAGTCTTTCAATAAAAAACCGACTTATCATTGGTATTATTACCAGTCGATAGAGAGAGAAAGCACGAGATAAGTGAAAAAAACATAACCAATTAACAATATAGAGATTTTAAAATTTAGAACCACTTATTTAAATCGAACGACTATAGCAATATTAAGAGATATCGTTGGACGGCCAGATCATGGAATCGTTCCAAAATGCCGTTTCCCAACAGGTCCGTCGAGTGAAGAGGTTTTTGTCTCTGAAGCAGCGGTGTTTTAGTCCATTTAGTTTTTTATGTATTTATAATCAACTATTTTAAATAAAAAAATAAATTAATGGGGAATGTTAACTAATAAACATATTTATAGACATGTTTAACAGCAGTCTACCATCTAGTCTACACATTTATCTCTACATTAAAATAAAAATAAAGACGATTTACAAAGTGTCAAGTGAGATTCAAGATTATTTGTCTGTCTGTTGAACCCGGATCTGGCCTGACTATTTTATTAAAACATTAGTGAGTTGCCGATTACAAATTAAAGGAAATCTCGGGATATTGGTAATATTAATCTCCAAAAAGGCTCAAACGGTTTTTGACGAGACCTTCACTTTCAGATGTAGATTCTAAAGGTTTCGCACCATTTTGTAAGCTACTGTTCCATATCCTACTTATATTATAAACTCGAAAGTTTGTAAGGATAGATGTTTATTACTCTTTCACGTAAAAACTACTCAACGGATTTGGATGAAACTTTACAGTAACAGTATATAGTACGTATGTACATGGTAAGAATATAAGATTCAACGTTAGAAGACACTACCCCAACAAAATATTCTTACAATAAATGAACCACAAAATATAACATAATGGTGTACTAAAACATATCGTTGCTATATCATTCTAATAATTTATAAGTAATATTGAGTTGAGTTGTTATAATCATTTTAAGCTGAAGTAGATATTGACGTGTCTAGCGGATACACATCACGAGATCACATGTTTCGAATTATATTATTGCATTGCCATAGGACATCGACTTTGCGAGACTAATTCGTATCTAATTTTATCGTACTATTATAGATTAACTTTAACCTTATAACTATCAATTATAATTAAATTGGCTAATTTATCTGTTTGATTAAATTAACAATTTGTTTAAATAATACATTTGTATTTGGCATATACTTAGGTTGACTGACTTCGTGTTGCGTCTTCAACTTACTAACAAATTACATTGGTATATTTAAAAGAAATTTCTCGCTGCGATAACTATATCCCACTCAGTATCATAACTGATAATATTATTATGACGTAAATCACAGTAATGCATTATTTCATCGTCGATGTAGGACGTCGATGATTCAACGTCAATCTTTAGCTGATAAAACGAATTTATATTCTTGGTAGACAAAAAGAAGTTATAAGAGTCTATAAAAATTCATGAAATCGTAAATTTTAATGTAATTATGATTTATTTATTAAAGTATCGTTACTTACGTGCGTCGACAACCGCGTCCCCTTTGCCTGTTATTGGCAAGATTAGAATTCTGCCGTCAACAACATATTTGGCAGTTAAACTCATATTGCCTTTGAATGCCAATGAGAACGTTTCTTCAGTTTTACCTATTTCTACTCTGAAAATAAAATAAAATTACAGTATTCAGTAGTGGATTAAAAACAAATGTTCGGGATTAACACGACCGTTAAGCACTCTAACTGGCTAATACACGTCCACGTTTAACAAGGATTCTAAGGTCACAGTTTAAGGACACTGATCCTAAACCAGGCAAAACTAGTAGGTACAATGGTGACCAGAATTCTTTTACGTACTTATATTTTTAAATACATATATACAAACATCCATATTAATATTATAAATTCGAAAGTAACTCTGTCTGGTTAAGCTTTGATTCTTAAGGAAGGACATATGTTACTTTTACCGCTATAACCAAGATACACATACTCGAAAGCTATTATTTAAATAGCTTACAGCCAGGTACAGAAACAAAAACGAATGACCGTTCTCATCAGAGGTCATGGGGTTCGGTTGCCACAATGATAATTGTCATTGTGGCAACCGAACCCACGACCTCTAGCTTTGCTGTCAAAGTAACTAACCGCTAGCTAGACCAATAGGCCTTTTATTTACGTGTGGAAACACCCTTAGGCCTTCACCCCACCGGAGTTTGCGGCAGGGCGGTGTGTAGGAATCGAACCGACTAAAACCACACGGTGTGCAACTCTGCGCCTGAGACGGGAGAGATCCGGGAACCGCTTTCTTACGCCATCCGGACCCCTAGACCAATAGGCCAGTCCAACCAAGTCAGCATGCTCTATACTTGTATGTCACCTCGGTAACGTAATACTTTAAAAATAATTAACTAGGCCTCATGAACTTAGATAAACATTTAATGTTCACAATAATTTTTCTAAAATTATATTAATAAAATTAATTATAAATGTCATAACGACATAAGCCCGATCTCAGTATAATGCTTTTGTTGACGTGTTTTTTCTGCATTGATTTGTAATTGTAGACGTTCTGCCTATTGTATTACTCATTCTATAACCATTGTATTTTAGTTCAGAAACGAACGTTGTACATATTTGCATACAATGCAATACCTGTGTATTTTTTTAATTATTGCACCGAACTGAAAAACACTGAGTAGTTAATATCTAACCTAATCGTCATAATGTTAATCATGATCATAGCATTACGAGGTTCAGCCAGAAAGTATTTATGTCTCTCAGAAAACAATTTAAAAACACAAAGCAATCACGAGGACGGTTGTCGGAAGTGAAAACTTAAAGGTATAAACTAACAGATATTGTTTTTAGATGTTCAAACATTTGCAGCTGGCTCAGCGCAATAATTTATATTTTCTACAGATGTAATGTTAACACATCACACACGTCACCGTATCCATGACGATTTAGGTACATAAAATAGAACTTTTCACTTTAAAAATTAAAATATGATGAAGTTATTTTGGGAGGTACTTACTGCAAATCCGTGAGTTTACTTTTGCTTAGTCCATGCATAGCTGGTTCAGTGAATGAAAGATTCAATCCATTTCCATCTATATATATGTTATCCAACTCAACAGGGTCTATAGATGGAACGCCCATTTCTGGGATGCCTTTTGTAAACTTCTCTAAAGAATTTTCTATTTGTTGTTTAACACATTGGCTAAATTTTGTGTCCTTCAGAGCGCACGGTTGAATGTAGGGAGCTAGAAAGAAAATTAACATATTTATTATCATGTTTTTAACACATGAAGATTGCCTTAATGTTAAACTTATGTTTTTATAAATATTTTTATTATTAATAAATTGACCTAACGAACTTCGCACCGCCATACTTTTTCCGTGAATATTTCTATATTTAAAGAAAAAAATGTTTTAGTATAAAACTTCCGATTTCGTTTTAATTTTCTTTTATACAAGCCCTGTCCTGACAATAACATACAGACAAAAGAAATACATATCTAATTTGATGTTCCAGTCGTGCGGAAGTTAAGCGCGTACATATATTTCGGTGATTCATTTCATTTATATAGATTGGTCATTGGTCTAGCGGTTGACATAAGCGATTGCCAATCAAGAGGTCTCGGGTTCGAATCCCGGGTCTTGCCAAAAGTGTTATTCCGTTTTTCTGATTATAAAAATACTTAATAACAGCTCGGAGTTAGGAAGTTGTTGCCTGACCCCCGTGCCTCGGAGAGCAAGTAAAGCTGACGGTCCTGTGCCTGATCTCACCCCGGTCGTGTCGGTCAACCGTCCCATCGGATTATGAGAGAGAGAGAACAGAGAGTGCACCTTTGTCCGCGCACACACTAGTGCACTATAATATCTCCTGTGTAGTTGGCTAGTCTGCGTTAGACTGGCCGTCGAAGCCGAAATCGCCTAGGAGAACATCATCATCATAAATAGATAGATATTATCCGCGTGGTATGGGAGTAAGAAAACGGAGTGTAACCACTGTTTATCAATTATTTTTAATTAATATTATATATATACTATTATTATTATTTATATTATTATATATATTATGTATACCTATTTGTCAAATGGGTGTTGTAAGAGACAACGAAGGGACTACTAACTGACGCAGGATAACATTAGTGCATAGAGAAAGGAAAATTTGAAAAAAAAAGCCTAAACCAAGCAACCAACCAACCTGGCCAGCGTGATCCGACGATTAAAGGGACTCGACTTAAACTTTAAACGGCGTTTGAATGAACAGTTAAATTTAAAATTAATTGTAATAGTTTTATTCCAAATACTCAATTCGTTTAAATATCTCTGATAGGAAACTATGACGAAGTTTCACATATATTTGACATAGCATTAACAAATTGTAATTAAAAGTTTGTTGCATTTGCGCCTGTATGACAACATCGGCAACAAGTTTTAAGTTATTACATTACAATCAAACTCATGTACTTAAATAGCATTTCATATAAAGGTTTCCTATCGTTCTATATTAAAAAAAATGTAGTTATTACGTTTCAGAGTTTTAAAAATACATGAAACGGAGACAAAGCACGCATAGACTCAGAGCGATAATTTATGGTCCACACAAAGTGTTGTTCCAAACGGGGTTGGAACCCACTACTCTCAGCGCAGTATAAAGCGGCGTGGGGACCGCTTAAGCTACTATGCCATCCGTCACATCCGTGCACTCAATCAAAGCAAAATCATAGGTCAAATAGTTTACCTAGTAATTTCGCTTATTAGACATGTACTTAAGTATATAGTTTTTTTTGCTTAATACCTGGTAACGTCAGGGCTTTGTTTTACATTGTATCTGATATAATTTTTTTCTTATCTCTTGTGCGTGATAACTGAATAATTAGTTGGTAATTGAAATTGCGTGAATCATGACAATCTCTTATTTATAACATCGGCATCTAAGATTGTGCACATATAACAGTCCAAGTTCTTCGTTACAATATGTTACAAGTAGTTTATATCAAACCAAATATTTTAGCAAATATTATTTTAGAAACTTTGACTATTTTTATATTTCTACTATAACAAAGAAACTTGCACACAAAGTTGTGGAAAAAAAAACCCTTTATCTCCCTTAATCGGGCCCTTTCTCAGTCCGATTGAATCAAAATGTGTCTTTGAACAACTACCCCTGTTTGATGTAGCTTATCTGACAAATTATTTGACAAATTTACATGGAATATACCTCATATTATATTTCAGATATGCTATCTGAAACCGGTGAAACAGGGCCTTGGTGACGTGTTCTATTTATCAACAACTTTCCGCCCTAATCTTATTATAAACATTTATAGAAAATTTCGTTTCCAAATTTTATAATTAGTCATTTGATGGAAGAGTAATTACCATTTCGCTTTACCTGTGGTATATTTTGATGATGATGAATGACACTTAAAAATAAGATTTCTATACTATTTTGTACATTTCCTTTTAATTTATTTGTGGGATCAAATACACTCATGACCATGACCTCAACCCCCATTGAAGTAAAAGTGTATCAATATTTAATGTGCAAAGTGGGTACTATGTAGCGTTTTCAGTCTCTACCTAAAATAATGTGATTCAAAGCCTGTGTATGAAGCAAATGTACTAAATTATAACGAAAAATGTATTGCGTACAATGTTGCAGTACAAGTTAATTCCTACTTGACGTATTGGCACATTGTGCAAAATCAGAACAACGGATAATAATGGTGCACAACTCATCATCAATATAATGTAAAAAATGTTAATTGCCATTAAATTGATGTTACCTACACATTTAACAAATTAGTACTAATTTGATATATTTAGAAGGTAACAGCTATAAGAACAAATAAACAGGATCGTGATCGTGAATACATAAACTTATAATTCTTACAAAACATATAAACGATTTTAATTTTACCTCCCTAAATTTATTTATTCTTCACAGTAAGTATTATTCACCTACCTAAAGAAACCGTTGAAATGCCATAATAAATTAAATATTGTAGTATTTTAAAGGTTTCTTTCAACTTTTGTTCCAACCATTTCTGAAAATTTAGTTCATTTCAGAAAAAGATTAGTTCTCATTTTCTTGTACTGTGATGACGGTGGCCACAAACCATTGAGTCTTTTCAACTTCTATTTGATAATGTACCCGCGCATGTTTCTTTGTTAATTTCTTAAGTATTTCCATAATCATATTATAAAATTGTATAGTTATTGTTTGAATTGTCAAACCCAAATAACAAAACTAAATGTCAGCTTAAAAATTGGAAACGCTTCCCTGTCCAACTTTATGTTATCATTGGACTCAAAGTTCTTCATGATTCCTTGTATATGTCTGTAATACTCCGTAATTGCCGTCTGTCTTTTTCATAGTATAACAAATTTATTTACGAGAATTCAAATCACGTTTCTTGTAGCAAATTTCTAACTAACAGAGTTGACTTATCGATATACTAATCACGTATCATTTACCTTGTCAAACTCCTAAAAAGCAAATGAAATTATTGTGTTTCTTTGGACTTTTGTACTGTACTACGAGTCCTAGCATTCATCTGTCCTTATGTAATTGACAATAAGTCTATTGTTAACAGAATATTACTTTCGTGTTTTTCCTTGATGTCTTTTCTTTTGCACTATTTGTAATGAAAAATGTATTAAAAGCACTTAGATTTGTCAATGTTTTCTTAGAAGTGATTGCTCAGGTTGTAAGAATTAGGCCAAACAAAGTTCTTCAATAATCAATATAATTGTTGGAAAGAACAAAGAATAAATTGGACACTTATATAAATAAAGTTAAACTTTTATGTATTTTCTGATCTTTGTTCTCATTTTAACAGCGTTTTATCAATATATAAAATTCTCTTATACAGTCTGGTAAATAAAAGTTGAATTTGTAAATGCATTATCCCTTTTTTTGGGGGTACTGGACATTAAGAGAACTTATTTATTAATCATGTTACCTATATAATGAGCTAAAGTAAAAATTTGGAATTCAAAACATTGAAAAGGTGTGAGTTTAAAGTAAGTCCGGTTTGTGACAGTGATCGAATGAAGTTTCATCCAGTGGTTTACGTTTAATCAGTAAACAGACGAAATTCTTATGAATGAGAGCCTAAGAGAAGGTTGGCTAGTAATTCTCGTCAATGGATAAGTATCCGATTTATTAAGAGACATGGATAAATAACTTTATTTGCCGTGAAGGGAATTGTTGGATTTACGACCAAGAATTGACATTTAAGGAAATATCACAAGTACATTCGTGTTGAGATTTTTATCTGTTTCCTTACAATACTTGGTAAAACTTGAACCTGGTCTTGAATATTAACTGTATTAATCATCGAGACACTTCATTTTATAAAACAATTCGACATTTACTTAAAAAGTCTACAGCCAAATTTTACGATGATACTTACAAACAACAATATGAAGCGACGTCTTTATATTATCGGTATTCATACATTTTTATCCAAACATCTCTATAACAACGCATTGTTTATAAGAAAAGTAATTGAAAGTCATCAAATAGACCATCGCTCGTAACAGTTACGTGAAAATGGAAAAATAAAACAACCACGGTCAATTTTGTATAACATGGGAAAAATTGTTTTTGTTCACTGAAACCGTTTCCTTGAATAATATTCCAAGTTAATATTAATTCTTGAAAGGCTGAATTATCATTGCTGAAACAGGTAATCAACTATTTCTGGGAAAGTCCATTGACTTAATTTAGTTAACTTTTATTCCTGTGTAAACAGCTTGTAGCATTATAAAGAAACGAATGAAGTTATGAATGAATAGCCTTTAAAATATAGCTTAATCTCTGTGATAGATGGCTACGGATTCGACGAATTAATATTGACCCAGTGGTTTTATTTAATATCACCTATACTTTCATGCCGTGCCAGTTTTATCACGAATGAACTGCTAAAACTGTCTTAGTTAAATTTTTCCTTAGGTCGTTTCCATCATCTGTCAAAATGATAATTTTGTATGAAGAATAAACTAAATATAAACTTGTGACGTCACTATTTTAGACTACGCAACTAAGAAATATATTTCAATGTTTATTTGATTAAAATTTCTCAAAGAAATGAAAATTATATTTTCCGAGATGTTTTTCAATATTCGTTTTAATGAAGGAGACATCTGTATTTATGCCGTCAACTATCTTAATATAACAATTCTCACCTAAAATGTACCTGGTACGTTCTAAAATGACACTAATATTTAAAGGACTTTAAAGGTAACAACATTTGGGTTGTTTGTTCTCAGATGATTATTAAAAAGTCATGTTTTCAGATTTCAATCATGCCATTATCTTTTCAAATATTATGTAATTTGTATTTTCTCTTTAAAATATATAGTACCTAAACTAAAATTATGAAATTTGAAAAGAACTAGTTTACTGTATTTTTTGAGGATTTTAAAAGATTAATTAAGCTTGGTCACGGCACCACGCGTGAACGGCAAGATTAATATCCATAATTATTTTTTATTGGATAGCCCATATTTATCGGAAAAGTATAGCCTTTTCTAGCTAAATAATATCACGCTACGACCATTGGGAACCAAGTATCAACGGGAAATATTGCTTATATTTCCAATAATAGTATTGACTCGTGCATATTATATTGTACTTTATATTTTTACTATACAGTTACAGGTTACAGGTAATAAAAAATAACTAACCTGACAGAGTTTTACACCTTTGTGGATGTAATGATCACAGACGCCATTGATTATACATTTATCATAGTAAATGTGTTGTGTGTGTATACCTATATGAACAGTTTAATGATCTTTATAACTAACAAATAAAAATCGCGGTAAAAAATGGTTTTATGATATAAAAATCATGTTGAATGTGAGACTTATGTGACTTAACAAGTAAATTGTATAATAATTATAGGTAATTAAAAAAATGTTTGCGCTTACAATGGATACAATCATCGTACTAGGGTTTCCTGATGACGCAAATCATGATTTATAAGCCAATGTTACCTTCCTTTGAAACGTGGCATCTCATTGTTTTAGTTACTGTACGTTATTTTTAACCGACTCCAAATAGGAGGAGGTTCTCAACTCGACTGTATTTTTTTTTAATGTTTAGTACCTCAGATTCGACTGGGTGACCTGATTTTAAAGATTCTTTTATTTCTTGATGAAAGCTGATGTTTCCCGAGTGGTCCCATTACAATATCGTCCAGTATTGAAGTCTTTTTTTGTAAAAATATTTATACCGAATCAATCAAGTGACGACAAAACATGTGCACAATTTGACACATTTACTTCATAAGATTTAGAACGGGAATTCCTTAGGAACTTAGATATCACGACTTTCGATGATGATGGGCTAAATCTTTGACTTTTAGAGAGTATTGGGTACTGGATTTAATCAAGGGAGGAAAATCCACGACATTTCTTGCGTAGATATGATTTATGTGATTATTTCGAGACATATTAAGAGAAAATATCACTGACACTTGGAAATATTAAAGGTTTCCGAGGATAATCGTTCTAAATTTAATCAGTCGTTGTAGATACTTGGAAGTTCCAAAAAGCCCGACTAAAGTTTTTCTACAGAACCTCAATATTAGTACTTGGATTGTGGAGGTCTTATGGCAACTGAATCGAAATTCAGCATAATCATAGTTACGGACGTCAATCGATTTTCCTTCCGACTTATGGCTTGGAGAACAAAGGTGGAGTGTGATGATAATAGATTTCTTAAATAAGGAAATTTTAGTACTGATTATACCTTGACATTATGTATCGTCAACAACAAATTGAACTTGAACTTATTCCGAACCGGTCAGTCTGGTACAGTCAAAGTATTAATTCCTACTTTTATGAAACAATTGTTTATAGCTGTATAGAACAATACCTGATTTCATTAAAGGTACTAAGTACCATTAGAGGTGTAAATCCTATACTTATATTATAAATTCTGTTTATACGATTTCACGGCTAAATCGCAGAAACGATTTGAATGAATTTCGATAGAGAAATAGATTGGACCTTGGAGAAGGTTAGCTACTTTTTTCTAGCGGGGAGCCGTCGTCAATAAAATACCTACACAAATATTTTGGACATTTAAAACAAATGGCTTTTTAGTTTAAAATTAAAGCAAAGTTTGTACATGGAGAGCTACATTGACGTTTGGTCCAACGCGGAAACCGAACCCGAGACTTCAGGCCCCTAGTCACTAATGTTACCACTGCACTGCACCGTGGCTGTACAGTAGATGTACACATATTTTATAATACGAGTGGACCTGTGTAACTTCGTCTGCGTCTCTTTTCAATCGTACTCATTTCCTGTTTAAGCGTAATGTTAATCATTTTGTCCTAGGCACGACAGCAAAATACAAACTTATAAAAAAAGTGGAAATCGGTGAGATAGTTTCGGAGCTCATCGTAAGCAAGAACGTGACATGAGAATTGTATACAATAGATAATTTTTAAACCATAAGCAAAAAATATACATAAATGCTTACAATATAAACCCAAAAGAGGTGAATCTTGTTTTTTGATTATGTTTGTTTTGCTTGTACACAGATACAATGTTATGTGAATGTATATTTTTATTTAACTGGTGATCGCCCAGTGGTCGAAATTCGTCTATAATTCTTTTATTATTTTTATTGTCTTTTTAGCTTTCTGCACTCTTCTTCCATATGAATTTTAGCTGTAAAATTTCATACTCCTACGTTCGCACAAATTTTACACAAGTGTTCGCACAAGTTTAAAGAATCACCGCGATAACCAACATATTCGCGGGCTAAGGTCAAGCAAAATTTAGTTTTAAAATAAATGTGTAAAAAGAAGCTTTTGGCAGGTTGTAGGGCATGTAAGTTCGTCTTTATCGTTGCATCATAGGTGAAGTATGTAGGTGTAATATGTTTGTTAAATTTTAAGTTTTTTAGGCGGCGTGTGTGTTTCTGACTTTTACATTTAATATTTCTTACTTTGTCTCAAAAATACCTGTATTATGTAGTATGTGGATTAATTACGAAGATAAGATTATTAAAGGTGTTTTTGCGTATTCGCAACATGCGTATTGTGTTATTTGTATTTTATTTCAGTATTCGCGTATTCGTATGGCGTATTCGTATCGCGTATTGCATTTCAGTGGTGGATCACTGTATGTGTATATCTTCAGGGAACTGTCTGCTCATAACATTTTCTGGGATTGTAGTCCTTGGTACAACAAATAAATAAATATTTCGGACATCTTACACACATGGCCATCTGGACTAGATGGCGTTATGTGTAAAATGTCCGTCCGTCAACAACATGCTCTGCTTAGCTTGTTGTTATGGGTACTAGACAACTGATATAAATACAATGCTGAATAGCTTACAAATGACTTCTGGGTCGGTACACTATGGGGATCTAGTATCAATTAGGATGAATTTCCGTGCGGCTAGGCGACTCTGCAATACATATTACGGAAATCAAATATAGCTTAGGACCCATAAAATTTTATGTCCGTGGTGCTTCTCTGGTAAAAAAACGTATCTGACTATTTTTACTTTATTTGTCTCCCGCTTCACTAAGGAAGTGTGAATAATTATGTTACAGGGGATAGAATGGTGGGCATGTGGGTGGGAATAGTCTCATTAAAATGCCATAATAGGCTAAAAGAGGTGTCCGCCAAAGGTATATTCAAACTTTGTTATGAATCAATAGAAACTGATATATATTATATTTTATGACTATGTAAAAACTCTTTAAATATAGTCTAGTATGAGCTACTGTTGCAACACAAATATGTATATATGAATGTATTTTAGGATGCAGTTGCACCTTAACGGATTGACCGATGGAGGTTGTCATATGAATTATGGAACAACTAGGGAAGGATTTTTATTGGCTTGTTATTTTTATGTATTTGCGTTAATTATTATAATTGGTTTCTATTTGATCAACAAACATGAGTGTGATAACTCTCAGGCTTTTTGATTAGGAGGGTATTTAGCGCTTCGAGGGTACGACACACAAGATGTACTACTCTGGCGACTGTATGACCGGCTGCGGGTTTGAAATATGTGCAAAGTTGTTTATGGGCACATATAGCATACAGAATAGACTATGGAGTTTAGGACAGTCGATTTCCCAACGAAGGACTTTATAAACTATCAAAAGCTTAACGACACTTCTTTTAATCTCTATAGAATTTAAACCTAAAATCCCTTATAGGTAATTTATAGGTTACATATAGGGTTGGTTGGATACTATAGATCGGTGGTAGAGCATTCGAATTTGACAATAGTAATAATAAATAATAGTGTCAGTAATAGTAAATAATAAATGTTTACGTATATATCTCTTATATTTTTATATAAAGATGTGAAGAGTATCCTACTTATAGAAGTTTTTTCGCGGTTATATTTGTACTATTTAATAAAATCTCACTGAAACAAACTAATGTTCTATTCATAATGGTTTCAATTTAAAACCATTATAAACAGAATCAGAGTAACAGAGTCAGAATAACATTTAAATCGTCATTCTACATTGATTATGAATTGGGTGATGGAGTCCTTTCCGCTGTCTGCTCGATTAGATCTTACAAACTACTCAAAGGATTTTAATGGAGTTTTAAGTAATAGATAGATTGTGAGTGATTAAAGAGAAAGGTTTATAAGCGTAATGCATATTGTAATGCATATTGTAGTAGAGGAAATCAGGAAATTTCAAAAACTTTGTAAAATCGGGCTGGGTCGCTATAAAACTACAAAAAAAAATTATTCGATGTTATGTCCATATCACACGTAAACTTGATTGTTTTATTCCACAATCATTAATTACACGCCAATTTAAACTGTTAGTATTTCTTACAGTCCACGTTTCTAAGCACTATTCCGTACGAATTTTAATTATGACCAAGGACTTCAATAACCATTGTTTGTTAACATACCGGGCTGCTTCCGTTCTTTGAAGAGAGATACGCATGTATGAAATTATTGGAATGCCTTTATTGATGTTCTCGTTACGATAACGATGCAAAACCATTTATCAATATTTGTTACTAAAACGATCGTTATTAATAAGACTCATAGCATATGTTAATACAGTAAATTCTTAAATAGGAAATATTTAATCTACAGTAAAATGTAGAAATAGAACCGGCCAGGCGTAACCATTTTTATAAAGCAAGAGGTTTCTAGTTTTATTCCTGGATCCTACCAAAAGTTTTTTTTTGTTGGGACTAATCTAGCCCACAAGCCTACCACTGTAACTCCTGTACACCAGGATCAACAGCAGTGACCCACGAATACAACGAGTTATGACATTCGGGAAGTCCCAGGAAAAATTAAACTATCTTGGAACCCGTAACGTAATTAATCAGAAGAAAAACTGGGGGAGTTGTAAATATAATATGTCCACGTCCCCCTCATTAGCAAAGCGGCAGGCAAAATGAAGTTAAAATAAAAGTATTGTTGGGCTTTTCTTACAAGAACTTCTTAAATAACAGCAACTTTTCACACCGCTTGAAGTAGTAGCCGACCCCAAATAAAATCGGGATTTACAAGGGTTAGGAAGAAGAGTTTTCGTAGGTCTTTTAAACGTTCAGACATTGATTGTGTGAGTGATTTGTTTACCGCAGGAGAGCCGCGCATCGGCGTAAGATGGCCGGCTCGACCGGGGTTATACCACGGCCTCACAGAAAACCGGTGTGAAACAGCGCTTGCGCTTTGTTTCACCGAGTGAGTGAGGATATAGAAGACCCATATTCCGACTTTTCCTCCCATCCCATCCCCGAAATGCCTGCAACGCACTTGAGACACTTCGAGCGTTGCGGGTGTCCATAGGCGGCGGTAATCGTTTACCGTCAAAAAAAGAGGTAAATAAATATATTAGAGTGTAAAAACTCTGATAAAACTCTAAGCTAGTTCATCGTAAGAATGGTTGCCTATTTGATGCAAGTCTAATGTGTTTAAATTATCCTAGCCAGAAAATTATATATTTTTTAATGGTTGCCTACGCTGCTATGTACTTATATACTTTAAGACAAGTCTATATTTTGCATTATTTTCTTATACTGAAATCAAAAATCAAGTTTTTGTAACTTAATTTACAATAGTTATAATTGTAAATTAAGTTACAAAAACTTGAATGTTGATATTAGTGTGAGAAAGTAGTGTAAAATATAGAGTTGTCTTTTGCAGCTGGTAAAATTTGATGTTCTCAAAGTTATTCAGATGTTGGTAGATAAATGCATACAAACTGACTAGCCAACGTTTTTTTAAATTAAATTTATGAATTTTAGTTAATTTCTATTTTTAGTTATATATTGCAAATTTACAAATTCTTTTTTTTAATAGGTTTTAATTTAGGTTTTAATTTAGTGCAAAGTACCAGACATCGTTTTAAGAGTTTTAATTTTAACATTTTATGATATAATATGATTTACATGTAAAATATTATTTAAATGTAAGTGATTTATACTTGTTAGTGAATATTGTCAAAATATAAGATTTACTACTACATGTAACGTGCACTATTGTACCAATTTTTTTTTGCAAATAAACAATTTTATTCTATTTTAATTTTTTACATACAGTATAAAATTACAAGTTGGTTATGGTGGTCATAAACTTACAGTTTATTTACTAATGATTCTTTGTTGTACGAAACAAAAGAAAAATGCCATTAATGATGATATCTTATACGAATTAAATTTAGGAACACACTAAAGTCATAAACAAACACATATTCTTAGAAAAATTTAGTTAATATAATATCAGTAACTTATTTATTTTTAAAAAAGTACTTACGTATAAACACTTCTTTACATTCTGTGATATAAACGAGTGCAAGAACTACAAAACTATAAACCGTAAACATTTTTAATATCGATTCCGAAATACGAAATAATATTGCGAATAATCTATTAGGTTTTGTCACAAGAGCTCAAGTGATACTGTGCGCGTTCAGGATCGAACAACTTATTTATGTCAACTCGTCGATGCTTTTCCGTCTGATTTTATGCATCGTGATCAACGTTATTATTTCACGACAATAATGCACGCAATTTTATGCCATCTTACTCACTAGTAAAGCTCACAATTCTCTGTGCGTATTCAACCATTAAACTGTTTAGTGTCAGTAAATTTGACAGTTATAAAAAACTGAATACATTAAGTACATGAAATCATAAAAAGTTTAATTTATCATGCGATGAAATCTGCATTAAAATGTAGATAATTAATTTAATATTTCATAAATTATAATCATAGGTATTATGGTAAATGATTTATGTATGTATATTTGAGTATATTTCTTTTTTTGCTGGTTGGTTTGGACTGGTTTTATAATTCTCTTCCTGACGCACTCGTAATGTTGGTCTAGTGCTTAGTGACCTTTATTGCCAGGGGTTCGTAGGTTCGATTCCCAGCCAGAACAAATATTACGATCATTTCTTCTGTGTCTGAGTGTAATTTAACTATTATCCGTATGTATTTAAAACTAGCCAACAACGTGCACACTTCATTAAGCGTTAACCGCCCGCTTTTGTTCGACTTGATTTGCAAAAACTATTTTTCAGCTAAATTTTTTGTTCAATTATAATAAAATATAGCCTATGTCACTTCTAAATAGTGTCGCTTTTTGTTAGTGAAAGAACTTTTAGGATCGATTCAGCACTTCCGATGATTACCACCTACAACCATACAAGCAAAGTTAAAAACTTTATACCTCTTTATAATATTAGTGTGATTAAAGTATGTTTTTTAGCGGTCTGGTTATAATAGTATACGCTCTGCTTAATTTATGATCTACTTACTTGGTCGAGATGTATGAAGTTATTATTATTATTATCATATCAACAGCCTTTATTGATCTACCCCTAACCCTAACGCTAACAAGGAGTCTTTGGCTTACTAAAACCACTACTAATCCACACCAACCAGACGGGTTAGTATAGAGTTTGTTTCAAGGTTTCCTTCTCTTGGCATTGATGTTGTTCTACATAATATACTCCCTTGGTCGACTTATACAACACACATATTAGGAATAGGGGTGGTGATACACGGAGATATTATTGTCTTACACAACTTTTTAACAAAACCAATAGCAAGATTGGAGAGAGGTTCTCAATGACTTTTTCGTGTACCTAACAAACATTTCTTTTCTTTTGACTAAAGGAAAAGTTCAAAATAGGTATCCATTCATCTTCGTAACAAAAGTTTCTAGTTTTATGTTTTAAAGTTTTATTTCTACTTGCTACATATGCCTTATAATGTAAATTGTATCAAATATAGATACTAGTTGACCTAGCAAACATTTTGCCATAAATAAAAAAAATATAAATATATATATTCTTATCATTTTGGAGTACGAAAAATAGATGTCCAATTCTCAGACCTACCCGACATGTACACAAAATATCATTAAATCGATGCATCCGCTTCAGAGTAGTATGGTATGGTAACAAACACGAGAATTTTATAATTTAGATTGATTTTTCGTGTTTTATATCTCAGGTATTTTTTTCATGGTTGATTTTTTTAATTAACACAATTTTTTTTAACTAGCACGAACATAGGCATATTAATGTGGATGTCGAAGTCTAGGAAGTTTTTGCTTTTAATAATTTTTAATAGACCTATCAATAATTTATTATATTAGGTAGTTATTATTAAATGTTGCTAAAGATAATAATAGTGTATAACATATTCATCATAGTCAAAACTATGGTTCCAAACCATGTTACACGTGTGCGAGAATTTATTTTATATATTTTAGTTTGATTTATTAAAGAGCTGTTAGTACAATGTAATATAATTATATTATATTGTACTAACAGCTCTTTAATTATTTTATTTTTAGGTTTACGATTTCTTTTCTAAAAAGTAATTTCTCAAAAACATCTTACAAAATTTAAGTTCGTTATCTAGATGTTGAGATTCTTATAATCCTGTAAATAATTTTTCGTCTTTACCTACAGACAGACAAAAAGAACGATTTCAATAAATTTTGTATATATGAATATATCAATGTAAGACACAGTAACTTATAAACGCTAAAGTTTATTACTACAAGTCATATTTTTTGTAGGAACTTGTTTCTAATCAATTTGGGTGCCATTAGATCAATGCGAAGGTCAATACTATATAGGTTTAAATTAACGAAGTGTTAAAATGGATAAAAAAAATCGCTCAAATGCGAGACAGACAGGTTTGGAGATTCACAGATAGGTTTTGCAAAGCAAAAAAAGATTATCTCCTTTCAGGCTTCGTAATAAAACGAAATTTGACATACAAGTAATAGTAGTTAAATTGTACCTTGCAATAAAGTTCAAGTACAGTGCTAATTATGAACGATTTACATGAACTTTAATTTAAATAAAACAGACAGGATGTGTACTGAGCTCAAGTTCAATACGGGCAATATAACTTTTATGAGTTCAATAGTTAAAGGCGAACCTTGTGGATGGCGTCTGATTTGTTAAAAACTTTAACTGTACTCGCTATTTTTAACCGTCTTCAAAAAAGGAGGAGGTTATCAATTAGACTATATTTTTTTATGTTTGTCACCTCATAACTTTCGACTAGGTGAACCGACTTTGATGATTCTTCTCAATTTTAAAGCTGGTGCTTCCCGTGTGGCTCCTTTTCAATATAGTTCAGTTCTTGAGTCGTTTTTTTTTGTTTAAAATTTGTGATTAAATATAATGCGTTTCATTTTTATTGTATTTGTGGCCCCGTGCAATTATATAATAATAAAGTTTAGAATTAAAATTATCGTGAACTTATATTATTGGTTTCTAGGTATTGCCCGCGGCTCTGCCCGCGTTTGTTAAATATCGTGGCTATAAATTTTTAGGGTTAATATATAGTCAATGATACTCGTAAATCGGATAACTGGTTCCAGAGATAGCTCTCTACAACCTCACAAACTTTACTTCTTAATTATCTATACTAATTTTATAAACAGATAAAGTATTTAAAATTAATTTTAGGGTTGTAGGGAGTAAGTAATCTTTGAAATTACTGATCCAATTATGAAAATTCTTTCACTTACAGAAAGTGACACTATTCGGGAGTGAAATAGGCCATATTTTATCATGACTGAACAGAAAATTCAGTTACAAATAATAGTATTTGTAAATCAAGTCGAAGAAAAGCGGGCGGTTAACATCGGACTAAGTGGGCACGGGTCGGCTAGTATAAGTATAAATGTAGTACAGATTATAGTACTGCACGGATGGTGTAGTGGTTTACGCAGCCGCCATGCCGCTTTCTCTGCGCTGAGGTGTTGAGGGTTCAAATCCCATATGGAATAACACTTTGTGTTCATTTCATGTAAGTTTCCCGACACACAGGATATGATCCGAGAGTGGAACAGATAAGGGGTATTTACGTCTATGTAGTAATTATATTATTTAATTTTATTATTTCCTTGACATATATAATTAAGTTCTCCTAGACTTATCTTGTCGTTAACCTACCCACATCGATGGGTTATCGAAATACATTTGAAAATCATTAACGTAGTACTATTTCATCATCATCTTTCTAGCCTTTATTATTCCCATAATTATTTGGGGTCGATTACTAGTTCAACCGGTATTACCTGAATATACGTTTTTACAGGGAGTGACTGGCATCTGACCTCCACAACCATGAGGATGAACTGAATTCGTAGGTTGAACTAATTGTCAGTATATTTGAGGGCACTTTCTTCCCAATAATGATTGCCATACATATTTATGACAACCGGGACCAACGGCTTATNTTAAAGGCGTTGGCGATGTCGAGAGACACCGCCAACACCACGCCGCCACAGCTCACCGCCTCCTCGGTCACGGCCCACAGGCGCATCACGGCATCGACCGTCGAACGCCCCTCTCGGAACCCGAATTGAGCGTCCGACAGGTCTGGGCCCACCTCGCTGAGGTGCCGGACGATGCGGGCAGAGAGCACCCTCTCGAACAATTTGCCCGCCTCGTCCAGCAACACGATGGGCCGACAGTTTTTACCACTAGGCTAACCATGCAATCTATGTAGTGTAGTACTATGGAGAGTTATTATTCTCTGACTGGCATCTGACCTCCACAACCATGAGGATGAACTGAATTCGTAGGTTGAACTAATTGTCAGTATATTTGAGGGCACTTTCTTCCCAATAATGATTGCCATACATGTTTATGACAACCGGGACCGACGGCTTATCGTGCTCTCATACCGCCATCTTCCATATCCGGACTGCTGTTAAGAATTTCTTGTAAGAAAAACCCAACAAAAGTCCGAGAGAATCGAACCCCGAGACCTCTTAATCTGCAGCCTCTAACGCTAACTGCTAGACCAACGAGACAGTACTACCACTTAAAAGTAGAAATTAAATTTTCATTAAATTATGTAGGTATAAATATACCTACTTAATTTAATGAAAATTTAATGATGAAGTAACTTTATTAATCAACATTTTTGACAGTCGACCTCTGGACTGGATAGGCCACTTCTCAGAAAGGAGGTTTTGATCTATTATACAAGAAGCTGGCCACACGTATATAAGGCTTGTTTTAAGTTTTTCTTCTCATTGCAGTGATGTTGGCCTACGTAGTTTGTCCCTGAGTCGTCTCTTACGTCACCCAGGGACGAATAGAGGCGGTGACACTCCTTTCTTCTTTATCCTTAAACTTAATCCTCATTCTTAAACCGTCACCACATGAACGTCATTTTTTATGAACACATATTTGCTGATTATTTTGGACTAGTTTTTATAATCTGTTGATCCCACATTCAAATAATACTGGCAGTTATTAAATCCAACCTCTTCATAATTGCTCTTGTATATGTGTCAATTATTTAGTATAAAAATAAATTGGTTTCTAAAATTACTATTACGAAAAAAACCATAAAGTGATTTGATAGAATAGGCTGGTAAATAAAAAAGTAAGTTCTTTTAATACTCATTAATTTTTTTAACATCCTGCTAAAATTATAAACCCGAAAGTATGGATGGATGTTTGTTACTCTTTCAAGTAAAAACTACTGAATGGATTTTAATGAAACTTTACATATCAGAATAACACATAGGCTACTATTTGCCGCGATAATCGACACATATTCGGGCGGAGCCGAGGTCAAAAGCTAGTTGTCTATATTTAATAGCACTGTATATAGTAATTTGTGATTGTGTTTTTAATGATTCATTTCATCAAATTTATGATCAGAATTAAACTGGATTTTGTAAAATTAGATTAGATTGGAACAAAAAAATTATATACATATTTTAACTTAATTAATTTATATTTGATTTTGTTATTCTTAATTATTTACTATAGATGTAGTAATATGTATGGGTCTCAGATACCTGAAAGTAAAGAAATTATATTATGAATGAAGGATCATCAGTTTTAAGAAAAAATACTGTAACTAGTATTCGTTATTATTATACGACGAACTTATATAAAGGCTTTCATTTTCAATGTTTATCAAATATTAAGGACCAGGAGCTAAAACCAAATGAATTAAATCAAAGGTAAAATATTTAATTTGATTCATTTGATAGTTAATACCAAATAGGGAAAATCATGTACAGTCCGTCAACGTTAAATGAGTATTTTCGTAAAGTTAATGTGGAGACGATGGTTATAAGCAATATTGTTACAACTTTATTAAGTGCCAGTTATTACCTGTGACTTCTTATTTCTTACTTTAAATATGTCAAATTTCTATTCAGCCAATCATGCCTTATTTTATCCCTAAATAATGGAGTTTCTTAAATATATTTTCATTATAGTGCTTATAACATAAAATAATAAAATTCAAAGCGCAAATATTGAAATACATTCATTGTATCATTTATTCATATGTACATATATTGGTAGGGATAGTTAGTGCTGCATGGTAGGCAGGGGGACAGCGATAAGTTGATTGTATTTATTGGTATAGTACTTGGCACAAGAAAAAGAATAAATAAGTCAGTTCTTTGTCAGTGCAATAACTCTCAAATACCAGAACCAAATTAAGTTCTATAACATCATAAACCCATGTCCCACTGCTGTTCTGCTCGAGTCTCTTTTCAGGAGAAGGTTAAGGGCATACGTCCCCATGCTAGCTGAGTGCGGGTCGGAGGTGTTTTTAAGTTCTATATTTAGTATACATGGGAACCGCTATAAATATCTATACATAACTACCGTGAAATTTTTGCCTTGTTGGTATGAAAATGAATCGCTTATAGTTAGATATTAAGACCATGATAAAAACGAATGAGGAAAGATAAAATACAATGACTGACGTCAAAACAGGAGCGAAACATTCTTATAAGAGTTATAACAATCTATAAAAAGTTTAATTTCATATTCATCGTCCATTATATGAAGGCTATAGACATTAATTTAATTATTACTACAGAGTTCGTCGACATTTTACACGAGTAAGTATACTAAAGCACAATAATTTGTAAGTTAATAATATTTTATAAAACATATATAACCTTATAATCGATGGGACTAAACATGTGGTTCCACCACGATTTAGTTGATTTCTAATAACTAATAACATAGAAGTGTGACATTTCGATTTTTAGAAATAACGTTTTGTATGGAACCATCCATTATGTGAACGATAACCAATGACTGTTGTGTAAGGGGCTCACAAAACTAACAAGATTTATAGTAACTAATAGCTTTATAGTTATAAAATTATTAAATTCAAACATGTGTTTGTATATCTACTTGAAATGTTGAACTAAAAATGGATCAACATCAAAAGATTTTATCTCACTAATTAAAAAGATCCGAACGTCGTAGCAGGTGAGCTAAATATATACTTTAAATGAAGGTAGGCTTTATGGCTAACCTGAATATAATCCATATAATTAAATGGCTTTCGCACCTCCGACGTTTTATTGCTACTTTACTTCTGTAGCTCGGCTGACTAATTGTGAGTACATTATTTATGTCTTAAGGTCATGCTCGATTCACTTTTTTTGTAAGCGAACGGCAAAAACAAAAGAAAGAAAACAAAACTTGAAGTATAAAGGTCGACAATGTCAAGAGGAAAAAGGACCAGATATTGTATTGTTATTGAAACACAGTCTATAAAGTATTAAATTTTAATTCATACATGATAATTTCTCTTATCGAGACTAGTTTTCAGTGTTATGGTAGATTAGTGTGGTTTTAATTCAAATGTTTTGATTTGGACAGTTGCTTAATTTCTTTTCCGAACTAGATTAATGTGTTCCATTACAATTTGCCTTTATTCTTCTATGTAGGTCTAAGATTCTTCATTGAAATAGTCATATATGTGGTGATCAATTAACAATATTGAGTGTCGCCAACCCAAGGAATATTGAGTGTATGTTAAGATCCAGGAGGAACAAACTTCGCAGGATAAGAGCACTAAAAAGGAAGGAAAATTTGTCATAAATACTTAATAAATACGTCTGGTCAGCGTGATTTAGTCAAACAAAATATCTTAGCTTTTATTTCTAACTAGCTAATCCCAGCGGTTTACCCGCGTTTGTTGTTGTAACCGCAGGCAACGTCGCGGGGCGAAGTTCTAAAAAATAGCCTAAATTAATTCTAATATCGTCAGCTATCTGCCAGTGAAAGTTACATCAAAATTGGTCCAGCAGTTCCATAGATTACCCGGAACAAACAGACACAAACAAAGTGTATGTACCGTGTATACATACTACTTTGCTCGGTGGCGCAGCGGTAGCGTATGCGACTGCTGTTCTTGAGGTCTCGGGTTCGATTCCCGGGTCGGATCAAAAGTTTGTAAGATCTGCAAATATTTGTTTCAGAGTTTGGATGTCTTCTATGTATGATATGTATATATTTACAAAAAAAAAGTATACATGTATTTTTATCAGTTGTCTAGTACCCATACTACAAGCTATGCTTAGTTTAGTTTAGATGTTCGAAATATTTATTTATTTATCATACTACTTACGTATATGTCCAATCCATGATTTACAATATTTGAGATTCAGTTTCTAATAAATGAACTTTTGTATCATACGTTCAATATAAATAAACATTTTGATTAATATGGGAAACGATATCAAAATAGATTAATTAAATTTTTGACGTTTTATCAAATTTCCTTTGAACAATCTTTAGGTATGTTGTGAAATGAAGTAGCTTCCGCTTCATGTATGTATGTCTTTTAAACTAATCTACGTATTTAAATACAGTTTTTAATACTACAGATAGAGTGATTTCAAAGGAAGTTTAATATGTGTAATACTTGCATTATCATTATCAAGCTATTGCAAGTCCACAGCTGGACATAGACTTTAACATACATAGTAGAAGAAATATGAAAATTGCAAAGGCTTCCGTGCAAAACCGGACCGGGTCGCTAGTTTACAATAATTAACATTTTAGTGCATTGGGTCTAACTTTAAACTCTTTTGATAAAATTCATGTGTTTAAGTTTTTTAACATACTCATAAATGTATATTTTGAAGTTTTTAGGTGTAGTGTAGTAGTTAGGTGTTAGACGCGATAGGCGGACGATTTCAAGAGAGTGACTGGCAGTGGAGGAATGTGAACTACCCAGGATTGGGATAGTGAATGCTTCATGTGGAAACTTTCTGCGATAAATTGATTTATGTGATCTATAGTAGGTACATTTTCGTTTATGACATTTGATATTAGTTACTTTATTAAGATAATGTGAAATGTATTCAGAGTTGGTGGGTGTATGTTTACTATGAGTAACTCAGTTCCTTTGTCCCTGAAGGCATAAACACATTTTGTATACTTACGTAATAGAGGCTGAAACTTTTTGAGGAGTCGTTTGGTCACAACTACCTGTAAACTAGCTGCCCCCCGCGGTATTACTATGTTTGCTATTTTCAGATTTAAATTTAGTTCTCGTGTAATACTCCACCGGGGCTCTACCGGAGTGATATCACAGCCCTACAGAAAACCGGTATAAAATAGCGCTTGCGCTGCGTTTCACCGAGTGAGGGATACGGGAGGCCCATACCCCAATCCCTTATGCTCCTCCCCATCCCCAAAGGCCGTGTGACGCCTCAGATATTGTGGGAGTCCATGAGCGGCGGTAATCGCTTACCATCAGGTGATACGTCTGCTCGTTTGCCCACAATTCCATAAAAAATCTTTTCTTTTCCAAAATAAAAATGGCCTAAGTTACTCCTTATAACATCAGCTATCTGCCAGTGAGAACATCGCCTAAATCGTTTCAGATCGATGGCCGTTTCAGAGATTATCTGGAACAAGATGATAGATAGAAAGACAAAAAATTATAGTATATTTTCTTTCATGTATACTTTTATATCGCAGGCGCAATGATGCAGAATCATCACTAGGCCGGTATGATGTAGTGAGGAGCCTAAAATCCGAAGGGATATTCCACACCGTAAACAAAAAAAGACCCGTATACTGTGGGTCACCATGCTGCATTGTTGCACTTTGGTAAACTCACACACAAAAAAAAAATAGGACAGGCACTTCAATTTTATAGTTGTATACATAAACATATGTGGTTACAATAATATATTTTTAAATTAAATTTTCTGTAGTAAGTTACATTTGTTTAAAGCATTTATAACACAAACAACGACGTCTTTTTCCCTTAAAATATTACACATCCCTAGTACCTACAAAGCCCTTCTTCAAAATTCATGACGTGTATTCATAAAGTACGTACAGCAACATCCTTGTTCGTTATTGCTTTAAACTTTGATGAAACAATCACGTTATGAACTATACCACCTTTTGAATTTTAAGTTTGTCTTTTGGAGCAGAAATATTATTTGTGTCTATGATGCAACATACCTATTGTAGTTAAATAAATAAATCTAAAGACACTGTCCTTTAGGTGATGGATTAAAACTAGAGAGTGTCGTCACCCCTGTTTATCCTGTGGGTATTGTAACAGTTTAATTTAGAAGCATACTACGGCATACATACAAGCAAACATGGCACCAGGACTGCAAATAAAAGTAAAACTGTAAAAAACCCTTTCCCAGCCAGTGGCGTCGTCTAACAGTTGGCCTACTGACCAAAACCTTTTTTCTAAAAAACGACCTGTGTCCAGGAATGAACTATTAGAGGCTATCGATGATGACACTGTTTATGTTTTAAAACAATTATCACAAAAATAACTGTTACATGACTGAGATCGTTTTTTGTTTTTCGAAAGACGGTCCCCATTTCATGTCATCCACATTTTTTATAATTTTTATCATTAACTCCATTACGACGAAGACTTGAAGACTCGAAGACTCAGAATTGAAGACTCGAAATACTTGACATTGGCAGAAATAGCTAATCCGGCTGATTGCCATATCATCAAAAGAAGAAGAAGAACTGTTACATAACATGAAGATCGAAGCCTAAACTAAATTATATGCAGTAGGAGTAGACGTGCTAACATATTCAGTACTTTTGTGCAGACAAAAGTCTCGGGGCGAAAGTTGAACAAACATGATTATGAAGTCCGTTCCATTTTCAAGGGACATCTGTTGTTTTATTAATGTTACTGTTTGAGATTTCTTCAAAATAAAAGTTTGAGACATATTTCTATTTTCTTCATTTGGTCGTCTATGTTCATAGAACAAGGTATGGTCTCCAAAACTGTAGTAAGTAGTTTGTGCAGTTGCTATGTGTAACTGTACTTGTACCTTATGTAAGTTACTCGTATACAAAAGTCTGAATCGTATGTTTTTATTTTATATAATGGTATTTAAGCTAACTCATTCTTTTTCGTGTATATCTAATTTGTGAACTTGTTACTCTCGTTTTCGTAACATAATCGTTTCATTTCACGTTTATTCAGAGTTGAATGGAATTAAGACAGCATATATTTTCATTTTATGTCAGAAGTAATGGGTTTGCTCCATTAACCCGTTTTGAGAAAAATACCTGAAGCAAAGCTCACAACAATGAAATCCATCATCATCACTAATGATGATGATGGAAAGGACTCTTAGCGTGGGTAAAGATTTTTTTTACTTAGTATCAGATATACTAATTGAAAAAAAAAAACAGCTCGGAGGTACTGGAATCAATGCAGCAACTATAAACTGTTTAAGTTATAGAATATATTGTTATTAAAATGACTTCTTATTTTATTATGTTTTTGAGTGGTTTTTTTTTATATTCAAGTGCAATTTTATTCTTTATTTACCCGACTATGGCAAAGCCACAAAGGAAAGGTAATATTTTTTTTAGTCTTGTATGTTCTATATATAAGTGACCGGCTATATATCATGAATTTTATCAAAGGTTTTTTCGTAGTCGGATTATAGGTTTTTAAACTATTTGTTTTACGTAAAACGTTAAATTGTTTAAATTGTTACACATTACTAGTCTTCTCAGCGATATGTAAAATTCTGAAATATAAATAGGTTTACATGGTACATCTATTTTAAGGTGTTCCGTTGTTAATCTGGTGTTCTTTATATACCGTTTATACATATCAATAAACGTTTCTTTCTTCATAATGCTAGCAAAATCTGCAATGATTTTTTTATGTTCCGGTTCTTTAGTCTATACAGGGAAGATTTATCTGATTTCATGTAATCATCAATCAGTGGGAATGTTTAACATTTTACCGGTCATAAGGTATGCAGAAGTTACTCTTTAGACTCCTTTTTATTTGGAGGAATGTTACGAATCTCCACTAGTACGTACTCAGTACTAGAACGAGCACTTCGTTCCAATTTTTCTAATCTATTTTTTAGGGTACGGATATATTCGAGGTTTTCTTGTCGCTCAGAATTTATTTTATATATGGGCAATTTATGAATATGAGAAAGTTAAGCAGCTTTTGTTATTGTTTCCTCATTGTCTAGTACTCCTTGTGATTCTTTACAGTGATTTATATATCTGCATAAAGCACTGTAAACAATAGTAATTCGATAGTTGAGTTACACAAACGACGTTAGACTACATGACACACAAATTGTAGAACTAATGATGAATTATAAACAATGTAATCTATTTTATATTAAATACTTAATCGTGCACGCTTAAGTCGCTGTGTAAAGATATACATAGGTTTATTTAAAAACAACTCTCGCATTAAGAATTTATCGTGGGGTACAAAGAACACTTAGACCCAAACAACAATCACACAGGGTGTTTTCCCATGTGGGGCTCGCACCGACAACATTCGGTGTAGTATGAAAAGGTAAAATTTGCAAATCACTTTCTTACTTTAAATAAAGTCATAACTGACCAAAGAAATTTCTTTCAGTAATGGATTCGGAAGTTTATCTGGGGTACTGAAACATAATTGGTTTTTAAGACGCTTGCCATAAATATTGAGCAGGTGCGAAGTAGCTGCAAATATATATTTACTATTTCCCGTGAAGTAACCTGAACTTGGTAAACCGTTTGATGTCGAGTTCATACTAAAGTTTAACCTATGAACAACAACAATCCATAATGTCCCACTGCTGGGCTCGGGTCTCCTCTCAGGAGAGGGTTAAGGCCATACATCCCCACGCTGGCCAAGTGCGGGTTGGGGACTGGCAAGGATACGTTGTGGCTACGTAAATCTTGCCGTTGGATGTTTTTAAGCCACCCGAAGGCCTCCAACTAAGCTTCACGACTGTTATCGTATGATAACAACCGGGACCGACTGCTTAACGTGACCTCCGAATCACGGAGACGCTCATGGTAACATGCCACTAGCGGTCACCCATCCAGGTACTGACCGCGCCATCGTTGCTTGTTTCGTCGGTGATTGTTTCTAATCACCGAGTGCAACTGGGCTATAAGAAGAGAAGAACCTATGACGATACTGTTATTTTGGCAAAATTACACTACCTTGATAATGGTCCATTTCATACCAAAATGGTAACTGATGGGACGATAGTGTCTTTACCATCATCAACAGTCTTTAACAGTCTTTGCTGGACATAGGCCTCTCTTCAGCAAGGAAATTTTAACCACGCTTTAACCACCACACCACAGCTGTTCTTGGATCCCTCCTAGCTCAGATACAGAATGTCACACCGTGTTGTACCGCATTTCAAGTTAAAGAAGTCAAAGTAAGAAACTTATTCACTTGAATCGAACGCATAAAATACCACAGCAGCGCAGAGCTCGGCGTGTGACGGCCCAATAGAGTTTCCCAAACGTAAAAAGGGTATTTCAAGTTTTCTTATTCTTTCTTTGATAGTGTACCTACATCAATTAAATGTTCTTAAGCTATATCTTATATTGTTGATTCAAATAAAAACACACGACATGTGTGTGTATATGTATACACGACAATTAACGATCTATGACAGTTAAACAAAGTATGAAATAAATGGGCACTTACAATATCATGAAGAATGAATACCACCAGGAACCTTGAATGTAAAAAGACAATAATGAGCTATTTTTTGTCTCGAATAACTTGGTACTTAATGACGAACATAAAAATACTCGCATTATATTATATGTACAAACTAAATGCGTGAAACACGACACATTTTTTTTAGATTTACATTATACTAGCTTCTACTCGTAACTCTAGCCGTGTATATGTATCAATGTGTTTCCAGGCCAAATTTTATTGACATCAGTGCAGCGATTTAGCCGTGCAAGCGTAACAAACAGATTAACAGAGTTACTGTCGAATTTCTAAAATTTGTGTGGATTACACCCAGACATGTAATTGATCGTGCTCATCACATTGTTTGATGCTTAATCTCTGGCTAGCAGTCAGAATTACTACCAACTAAACCAACAGGCTCGTCAGAATAATTAGCTTAAAATTAATTACTATCAAAATTTCAGAACCTTTTCCAATCTGTTGTGACTCATGTAGATGATACCTCTACCTTATACTAGACCGGGACTTGTTCAGTCATGATTGAGTATATAATTTATAAACACAGGATTCAAAATCATTCTGCGTCTCAGAATGAAGTCCATTAGGTAGGACCACGGTGCTATCTAAATCCATTGGACGGTTTATTGATGATACTGTACTAGCAAACAAATGAGAATTGCTTCACACATTACCGGTCAAGTTTAAGACCTTCAACAATCGTTACTAAAGCGGATTTAAAAAATACACTAAAATACTGTTTTGTTTTAAAAAATCACTATTACTTTAATCGTAATATTAAAGTGTATCCGTGTATTTATTCACGAGATAGAACTCAATAATTGGATTATAATGTTAAAAATGGTCTTTATGATTTCGTCATGATAATGGACGTCATTAAATAAAATCAGCCTTTGTAAACATTACATGTAGAAGAAACAGACTTTTTTACTATTTTAATAATTAAATTCTAAATATTCCGTGAGATAATACATTCAGCATTTGGAATGCTGAAGCTGTATGGCTGGAATTCGTGAAATCTTATTAATTAATTGAGAGATTTAAGTTTTTGGATAAAGTAAGGTAAATAGCGTAACTGGATTTTCACGAAGCTTAAAAAAACGTGCGTGCATAAAAACGCAAAAGAAAAAGAGCAAGTGCAGACGCAGGATAAAAATTTGGTCGAGCTTTTTAATTTTTATTGGATTTTAAATAAGGAGGTATGTCTCGTTGGTCTAGCGGTTAGCACAAGCGAGGTTCCGGGATCGATACCCGTATCGGGCTGCTGTTGTGTTTATTTTACAAGAAGTCCATACTCCGGTCTGCTGTTAAGAATTTCTTGCAAGAAAATCTCAACTCCAGAAATACCATCATATGAAGGTATTTACCGTCCGTGTCTCGGAGAGTACGTTAAGCAGTCGATCCTGGTTGTCATGAACACCTACGGTAATCGTTATTGGGAAGTCCGTGCCCTCAAATATACAGACAACTAGTTCAACCCTTGAATTCAGTTTATCCCGATGCCAGTCGCACCGTGGAAAAACTGATAGTCAGGTAAAACCGGTAGAACTAGTAGCCGACCCCAATTAATCTGGGGAATAATAAAGGCTAGAAAGATGAGGATGATGAAATAAGGAGGAGGTTCTCAGTTTGGTTCCAGAACTCCGTCCGACCGACGAAATTTACGACCTGATTATGAAAACTCTTTTATATTTGGGAGAGTATTCTCATTTGACCCGATTCTTTAGAGATATCACTCTATCTCGTCAGGTAAGTCAGTTCTCTCAGTCACTTCAATTTAGTACATGTGAATGATTTTTTGAAATTTCTTACACCAAATGTCCACGCTCCGTCTAAATAAATTAATCGGATATAAGTTAATGAAACGTTCGCACTAGGAATACATTGTGTGTTGCGAGGGACTTACTTGTGGGTGTAAACACAATTGATACGACCAAAATGGATACGAAATACACCCAGACTTAGAATGAGAATTCGAGTATCACACAAAGTGTTGATATATTGGGATTGAATCCATCCATTCAATCAGTGCCAATTATTTAGATTATACAGTTATTAATTTCATTTACTCATGAGTTCCCCCGACCGGGTACTCAGCATAATAATTTCATGATGCTTAAATTGGCAGTGATTAATACCTTAAGTGAAATTTGAGAAATATCCACAAAGAACTGTTTGACTTTATTCCAAGGCAACAGTGCGCGCTGAAAACAAAGGTTGAAAATATAAGAGGTAAATATAACATTGAAATTCGCTTATTAATTAATATTTCTGTACTTTCACATCCGAGTGATTCGGAAGTAATACAGCATTCCATATATCCGTATGTCAAGGTTAACGAGAAACATCCATTGACATTTGACACAGAAGGTTTCCGCAGTAAAATCTGTTTCCGACTTTGAGTACATATCACGAGCAAGCGCGTCATTGTCATCGCTATTAAACATACAGCTCAACCTTGTCGCTACTTAAATTTAATTGATGATGGTTTTATAACCGGTGTACCTATAATCATAATTAAGAACGTTGAGTATTCGTGTAAAAATATTGTTGTGTAAAAGCAACACAAAGTGTAACAGAATATTTTGCTAATGGTAGGAGAGCTGGCTGAATATTGGAGTAGGTGTTTCAAGCATTCTGAAAATTTGTCAACAACCTCTTCCATAGTATCCTAATACAGAAATGCAGACCTAGCTGTAGAACAACGGTCATTTAACAATGCAGAATTTTTTTATCATTTAGCGGGTTAAAAATCTCAACAAAATGACCCTTCTTTATAATATTTATTTTTGATATTAATACCCTATAAAACTTTGAACATGCCTCAAACATACTCTTTGCATTTTTGTTTTTCTTATGATATATGTGGCAAACGAGCAGACGTTTCGCCTGATGGTAAACGTTTACCGCCGCCCATGGACACCCGCAACATCAGAGGCGTCACAATTGCGTTGCCAGCCTTTTAAAAAGGAGTACGCTTTTTTCTTGAAGGTTTGAAGGTCGTATTGGTCCGAGAATGCCGCAGGCGACAGTTCATTCCACAGTTTTATTGTGCGAGGCAGAAAGTTCCTTGAAAAGCGCACAATTGTGGACCGCCAACCATCTAGATGATGGGGATGAAGTTTCTGTCGGGAAAGACGATGTCGGAAAGAGGCGGCAGGAATCAGCCCGAACAATTCCTCGGAGCACTCCCCATGGTGATTGCGGTAGAGGATGCACAGTGAAGCCACATTTCTACGCAGCTCCACTGCTTAGTGTGGCCGAATTGAAACATCTTGGGAATCGACGATTCGAGTTGCTCTCCGTTGAATGCGATCCAAAAGGATAGGTATTGGGGTGCCCGCGCCCAAAGATAGGGACAGTATTCCATGTGAGGCCGGACCTGCGCCTTATAAAGCAAAAGGCGGTGGGCTGGAGTGAAATACTGTCTCGATCTATTGAGCACACCGAGCTTCTTCGAGGCCAATTTGGCCTTACCCTCCAAATGGTCACATATCGATATGTGTATATATAGGATATGTCGACACCAAGTATTCCAATGTTGGCTGAAGCAGATAGGTATATTTGTGATAGAGAAGAAACTTTATTATTTTATATTCCTTTAATATTATTTTATATTCTTTTCCTCCCCAGAATACGATGGGCAACCTGGGCATCGAGGTTCAGGCACGTTGTGTGCTGAGCGTGGACGCCCAGAGAGGGATTCTCCAACGCTATCGCAGTCGGCAGATACCCCAGGAGGGTCCTGGGGTATCAATTTGTTTTTCAACTGTATGATCATGGGGATGGGGGGGGGGGAGGTGTGGTCCTCCGGTATCATCACCCACTCGGTGAAACACAGAACAAGTACTGTTTCACACCGGTTTTCAGTGAGGCCGCAGCATCACTCCGGTCGAGCCAACCCATTCATGTCGAAGCGTAGCTCCCAACCCATTCATGCCGAAGCGTAGCCCTGCCAAGGTAATTTATTTGCAAAATATTTTTTACTGCCTACCCTCCAGCCAGATCTGCATTTCTAGAACAGAATACTACTGTGGAAAGGGTAACCGACAATTTTTTTGAATGACTCAAACACCTACTGCTAAATGTCTTCCAGCTCTCGGACCATTAGTTTTATTGGCATGTGACAATAAGAAGAAAAAAAAATAGTAGGTACTTGTTTAGGCCATATCATCAAGTCGACTGTGAAACTTTTTTTTATTGATCACCATGATAAATGACTGTAAAACTTTAGTTTTTCATGTTAGGCAGTTTTAGTATGTTATAAAAAACAGGATATATTATTTGGAATCGGTTTATAAATCTGAAGTTATTAATTTAAGTAATGTATATTAAGAACAAAACATTACTAAAATATAATTTAAAGTACCTACGTAAATAAAAAACAGAAAGACCTTGTTGTTAAAAATCACTCGGCAAAATTTGTTGAGGAAACGTGAAAGAAAGAATGAATCACTTGTTCATTCTTTCTTTCACGTTTCCTCAACAAATTTATGGCTGTAGTGATTCTTTTGGCAAGGGTTAAAAATAACAATTGATTCACCTGTTGCAGACTAAGACATATATATTACATAGGTATATTTTAACATGTAAAAACTCCTATGTTCGCTCCCTATGTAAAATATTTTATTGAACCGGCTACATCATTTAACCTGGGAATTAAGACCATAATTATTTGAAATATAAAACAAAATTAAATTAATCTGAACATATGAGTAAAAAACTAGTTAAGTAACTCGAGGAAAACTGTTCGCGTTTATACTTCTTTATGATGATGGCTATGATGATGTTCTTCTAGCCGATTTCGGCCACGGTGGCCAGTTTTAACTAAACTACGCAGAAGATATTATAGTGCACAAGTGTGTGCGATAGCACAGGTGCACTTTCTGTTCTCTCACTCTAGTTATCCAAAGGGACCGGGGAAAATTCAGACCAGACCGACGGCTTTACATGTTACCCAAGTCATGCTATTGGGACTAATGGGGCTAAGACCCCTACCTTCAAACTTCGAGCTGTTAGTAAGCATTTCAACAATCAGACAAAATCAATAACACTTTTGTCCCGAACCAGGATTCGAGCCCGATACCTTATGATCAGCACTTGCATACGCCAACCGATAGACCAACAAGGCCATCAAGTTTCTTATATTGTGTTGCCTGAACAAAAGCGTTCTACATAGCATTGAGGCGCGTTTGGAGTTATACTAAACGATCAGGCGCTCGCGTGCTTTTAATGGAGCTGCGGTCGTTATTCGGCGTCGTTGTCAAAATAGTTTATGTAAGTTTACTATCTCATTTATCAAAAGTAAGAGTATCGTTTAGTCAAAAAGTGGATATCCTGTAAAGTTTTAAATACGAAGTAAACGAGTAAATGAGGCAAACGAACAGACGACGATATCATGTAGTTGGTGGCTACTGACGCCCATGAGCACGTACATTTCAGTACTCACAAGTGCATTGCCGCACTCTGCACTCACTAGAGTCAAGGAGTTGGGTCAGGATTTTCCTTCTGATCACGTGCGGTTTTTGTCAGTTCGAGTCCAACATAACTACCAAAAAAAAAACCACCATGAAAAACAAAAAAAGATCGTGAAAAATAAAAAAGAATATAAAAAATTATTAAAAGTATATTAGAAGTTAGTTTATTACCTACTCACATATCCTCCGGTACACACCGATGTTGTTTTCCCTAATCCCATTTATCACGTTTGACGTTTACGGGATTGCTTTGATAACACTCTATCTACGCTATAGAAAATAAGATTAGTGGATTGAGATTCTATATGACTTGCACTGAACTAAAATATCATGAAGGTGTAAGACTTAATGAACTCGAGAACAAGAAATCCAAGTCCTATTGTTAAGAACTACTTGTTTTTTTCTAGGACTAGACTAGGATTGTTTTTTTCTAAATGTATTTTTATGAATATAAAAATTAAGGCCATCTTTAGTATCAGTGCATCACACATTCACCATATCACATACTCTTGCCCAATTGCACGAAAATTAGTTCGATTCTCGGCTTCTTCGATCCAGCTCCTGTCAGATATCCTGAGTAGATCGTCAATCCACTTGTTCTTTATACGTCCTACTATAAAGTACTACGTGTACCGAGATGCGGTTTCCTCTCAAGAACACGTATACACCAACGGCTATCGATTGTTCGGATAATATGTATTTGTATCTTAATGTAATTCGGTTAAATTAGTCTCGGGTATATTACTACAATATTTAACTTGATTGTATATCTCCGTGAGAGATGTATATTTTCGTCGAAGAATCATGCTTCAGCTCAATTAGGATGCCGTTACTACGATTACGACTATTAGGATACTGCGATGTCGCAGAAGGGTAATTCTTTTGTGACTTTTGACCGAGTGATATCGGAAAAAAGGTTCAGGGAATAAGACTCAAAGTTGGACCCAGTGACATCACATTTGTCCTAGTGTTGTTTGTCACACTATAATACTGCTAGGTAGAGAAATCCAACACCAGTGAATTGCTCCCAAAATATACGAGTGAATACCTCTAAGTACTCAAATTCGCCTTTTACGGAACAGCAAAGACATGGACGTCCAAAGACGGGTTCGGTCCGATACACATAGCTGATCGCCCAATCTATAACCCTAGCCAGCAATTAATTGTACAGTGTACTCTTGAGAGCAGCAAAGACATTAACTAGTTTGCCTGCGGGTTTGTTACCCGTTTAATAGGTCAAATAAGGCGACGGGCTTATATCATTCAAGATAAGTTTCTGTGCTTCATTTAGTAATAATATGTAAAATACTGTGTAAATCATTACTGAATGTATAATTTATTAAATTCAAATTAAATTTATGTAGCTGAAAACTGAAGTATTTATGGAACATTTACAAAAAGTTTTCAAACAAAATGAAACAACTAAAATTGAAATGGTCTCAACATTCTTGGATCATACACACTAGCTAGAGCTACTAATTGATAAGTTTAGCAAAACCGAAATTAAAACCATAATTCAAAACCTAGACGAAGAGGAAGGACCAGGCTATGACCTAATTACATCAACTATTCTTAAACTACCAGAAGAGGGCATAAAGTATATAACCCAGTTGTAAAATGCTATTATGAGAAAAGCTATCGCAAGCCAGATAAAACCCTAGACGATGCTAAGTCCTATCGCCCAATCAGTCTACTCACAATCCCCTCCAAAGCAATGAAGAAACTGTTTCTAAGGAAAGAAGGAAGGAAAGGACCAAACACATAGACTCGTTGAAGTTATAGTCAGAACATTTGAACAAAAAGAATATTGTACAGCCTCCTTCCTTAACATATCACAAGCATTTGTTAAGGCCTGGCAAGACGGACTTTTATATTAAATAGAATAGGCACTGTCTATCAATTATTACAATCTAAGATCTTATCTGACAGGTAGAAACTTCTTCGTCAGTCAAGGAGAAACGACAACACAGCTCAAAAACAATTAATCTGGAGTGCCACAAGGTAGCGTAATGGGACCTTCATTGTATCTTGTTTATACCGCAGACTTACCGAAGTGTGACGATATGATCATAGCAACATTTGCTGACGACAAAGCTATAATGGCCTCAGCTGATACGCCAAATCAAGCTTCTCGAAAACTAAAGAATAGTTTGGACCAAATATCTGCTTGGCTAATTGACTGGCCCATTAAGGCAAATGAATCAAAGTAAACTCTAAATAAACAATAAGATTCTGTTGTGTCTATGAATATATTATAAAACCAATATGGTCATACGGTATACAACTGTGGGGTTCAATGTGGAAATTTTACAAAGATTTCATTCAAAAGTATTGAGAATGATGGTGGATGCACCATGGTATGTCACTGATGAAAGACTCTACCGCGACCTTTGAATCAAAACGTGTTAAAGAGGAAATAAAAGACAAAGTTAAAACCTACAAAGACAGATTGCAACAACATCAAAATGCACTCGCACAACACCTCATGGAAGATATATCAACGGGAGTACGCAGACTTAAGAAAAGAGTACCATAGGATTTACTCTGATTTTTCTAAATTATGAGAATATGCCACTGGGTATATATTTCGCATGCTAACACATTTTCATCAATATAAATATTGCTAAATGTCCTTAAGACAGATTGCAATAAGAAAAAATAATAAAAAAAAAATGTAATCGACAATCACACTGTAAAACCATTAATATATTCTAATGGTTACAATTAATTTCGTGATCTTGTAAAAATATAGCATTACACATTATCCATACTTTCGTTTTAAAAAGATATATCTATTAGTTATAAAATATTACTTAAAAAAATATCTTATCTATGTTAAGTGTAATATGGTGATATATCTTTTGGACTTGCTGCCGATTGTGCCTTTAGTATAAAACAGATGGTGCAAGATCTTGTTTTGAATAATTTCCATTATTGATTTCTCATAAATAACAAGAATACCCTTACAATTCTCTACTATTCTCTGGTCACTCAGGGTTTGCTGGCTGAAAACTCAATGTTGGGTTAAGCACGCCTTTTGTACATGACACTTCCTAGTATTTCTTTCATAATTGTATTTTAAATGTGTACAATAAAGAATAAATACAAATACAAATAAGAAAAAGTTTATAAAACTATAACCCGACTACGTAAAAACATTTCATAAAATTTACTTAACCTATGTCACTCCGGTCATTAAAGCGAATCTACTGACACCTCAATTATAAAAATTGGTTTAGTAGTATAGGCGTTACGGTAGTACATATAAACATACATAGACTGCCAAAATTTAGCTTCGCCGTAGGCGGGTAAAAATAGAATATGTATATTATATAATTAGTTAATTTGTTGGTTTCTTTTAATTATTCGATGAATTAATTAACGAATTTGTCTAACTTCTTTTTCATTCTGACCCCTTTGGTAACACAATTCAAATCGATTATATTTAAGTGGCTCACTTGCTCCCTATAATTTAAAAATAATAGAAAGATGGTATTGTACATTGTTGCATTCATTCTAATTATATAAAATCGAAAACAACTGTGTCAGCAGTTATGCTTTCACGGTTTAACTGCTGCATCAGTTTCAATGAAATTCGGTACAGAAATACTTTGATTCTTGGGGAAGAAAAGAACAAAGGTTACTCTTCACCGTGATAGCTAAGATTTACATTTAGTTATTTACATTTATTTCATATTATTTGATTTACGGTCTAATTGAGCTAAGACTAATATCATACTCATGCACTCATTTTTCAGCTAATCGAAAAGCTGTGCACGTTGAACGGAAAACTGTGTTCACTGGCGTTTCAGAGCACGCAGCTGTGAAAGCTCGAATGTTTTCAGTCGGTCGCGAGTTACTGTCGAGTAAACATGTTCTAGGTTCCTATTCTTTGTAACAAATGATCGTTTCGAACTTTATAACTTTGTGATAACTTGTGATAATTCGGTTTTTGTTGTGATAGTAAATTTAAATACAGAAAGAACTTCCAAGATTTTATTATTGTGTGAGTAAGCGAATATTTTTTTCTTAATCTTTAGAATGAACACACTTTTTTGTGAAAGAAATTTTACAAATGGCATGGAAGGAAATGAAAGAAAGAACGTATAAAATAATTTAAAAAACTAAATACATTTTCAGAATCTCAAAAAGATATTTTATATAATCTTGATTTTGAACCGAGTAACTGACAGACTGACAGACAGATATTCAGGCCGAACTCAATACAAAGTTGTGTCTCCACGCCCCTATTCATGGCAGTACCCAGTCGTGCTAAAAGTCTGGTTCTACTTATGTAACTCTACAGCATTGCAGGTTAGTTATTAACCCTCTTCTACCATTGTATAGTATTGGTTTTCTATACAGGTTGTTTTGACCTACATACGGAAATGTTAATTATTTATATAGGAACAGGTATGTACCTAAATGGAATACCTTGTACTCCCTTTGGAATGGAAGTTCGTTTTTATATAATACTTAAATTTTATCTAGCCAATTACTATTATAAAAAAACCACTACATCGATTTGCATGTGCCGAATATATCTGTTGACCTGCATTTGGTCCATCCCCAGGGTACAAAATTCAAAAGGAGATCCCTTTTTAATTTTGCACCATGGGGTCAAAATATATACTGTAGTTTATGACTACGATTTTACATATTTTTTGACTCCATAGTATATATCAGTGCAAATAAAATTTCACTAAAATTCTCTTGTTTCTGTAAATTAATTTCCAAAATCCTATTCTCTTATGTAGTTATTCTTTATTTTTAGTGTGACATATTTATTTCTAGTCAGTCTTCGGTGTTTAGAATGTCGCTTGACAAGTCAAACATTTTAGTGATTTTTTGTTTAGTTTAGAGAATATTCGCACAACAGAATTAGCATTATTATTTAAAAATGTTCAACTTCTGCACTTCTTCAACATACAAACATGAAGTATTCAAATTATGATATGCTTATAGGGTTCAGGCAACCAACCAAATCACAAGTTATGCAGAAATATAAAAATACATCTTATCTTTCATATTTTTGTTAAATTATACAATTTTTTTTAGTATTACGGCTGGGATTCGAACAGCAGGCGTTCTCAGACTAAAAGTAAAATAATACAATACAATTTACATTATGTAGCTAATACTGATATCCGTTTCCATATTCTGTTCCTGACTAGTAAATATAAAGGGTATCGTGAAATGATGATATTAAAAAATCTTACCACAAAAAGCTTCCTATGAAAATGTAGTGGGTAACAGACAAATTATGGTCTCTCTATTAAGTGATATACTTTCTTATGTTGAATTAAGCTATCGCCGTTTCTTGCTGGACGAAGGTCTACAAGGAATCAACTATTCGGGTCTTAGGCAGTCCGCATCCATGTGCTGACAGACACTTTCCTAAAATTATTGGCCTTTCGTCTCTCAGTTTAGCAAGACGTTCGTCTTTTCAATGCTCATTTCCATCATATATTAGGATATATTAAAATAATGATGATTCTAAATATATAATACGTAACTTAGTATATTGTATTTTGTTTTTAATCTTGTCGGTTCTTTGTAATGAAACAAGTGACAATTATTTATGACTATGAGAAGCAAGTTGTAAGAAAACGAAGTGTGTGAACACACATATGTTACTCCAAAACGAAGAGTTATTGACAAAAATTCTGATCAACTCGGATACTGTAAATCAATTACTACAAACTATCTAATAGTGTTAGCTTTACGAGTACTTGTATACATTACGTCTTCTGAACTATTTTGATCTAAGCTTATTCAAAAGCTCTGGTACAAGCTATGTACGTGACGTTCTTATAACCAAATAAACTATCTCTACATGTAATAAAATTCTAAAACGTTGATGTCTACACGTTACATATACTGAAGAAAAACTAATAAAAGGAGTTTGAGTAAAGTCACAGAACTTGAAGCAAAAGTTTTTCGATTTTTTGCCTGTTTATCTTTGTATTTGAACGTGCTAATTACGGAACTAGCTTAACTGATTTGAGTTTTTAAACACAAAATTTTAGTGCTCGTTTTATTGCAATCGGTTGACATATAAAAAAGTTATATCAGATTAGCAAATAATCTCAATATATATATATATAATTTATATATTTAATTGAACTTAAGAAATTTTGAAATTCTGTGAAATAATGGAATTAAACTACACTTTTAATTTGTGAAATAGGTATAGGTAATTTTTTAAATAGGTGTTTTTAGTAAACGCTATTCACAATCCCCTGTAGAATAGTTACGAAAATGTTTCCTCTTTTGTAAAAAGTTTATCTAAAAATTTTATGTGTTATCTACTTTGGTTTGGACGTGAAAATGCTATACTTATTTCTGCTTTCGTGTGCTTGAATAGCGACATTCTCTTCCATTATTAATATCGCTGGATAAGTTTATCTAGAATATCATGACGATTGACGATGCAAAGATAGAGTATAAATAAAATAAAATGTTCGTTTCATAACTAATGTGATTTTTTTTAACAAAACATTTACATCCCTTGTAAGTACTTATATTAAATTTAAAGAATGCTTGTGTCACATTGTTGCTCACGATGCGGATGAACTCCGAAACCATCTAACGGATTTCATGTTTCGAAGTGTGTGTTTTTTTATGTGCCTGAGATAGGATAGTTTTTTCTATGGAATCGCGGGCAAACGAGCATACGTATCGCCTGATGGTAAGCGATTACCGCCGGCCATGGACATCTGCAACACCAGAAGCGACACCAGTGGGTTGTCGGCCTTTGGGGGATGGGGAGGAGGATGGAGATGGGCCTTCGATATCCTCACTCACTCGGTGAAACACAGCGCAAGCGCTGTTTCACACCGGTTTTTTTGTTAACATCACGCTTAGTCCAATAGGAGCCGAGAATGATTGAACTGAAAAGCAGATAATGTTGCATGGTTAAAATATATTTTGGTCTTTTAAGCATGCTAGCTTTTGTACGCTTATCCGAACGCGTTACGAGAGTTACTTTCGACTTTTTTCTTGGTTTAAAATATTTTTTACTACAGTTGTCCTTATAATAAAGTCATTGCTCGAGTGACTGACTCACTTGGCAGGGTGCCGCGGGACAGTATTCGGTGTCCGTTTCATGTTTGCATTCCGTTCTGAAATTGGATTTTTCCTTATAGTATTGTAAACTTTAGTCATTGGCTAAAAAGACAATACTGATTCAAAAATAGTATAGTGTTGTTAGTGTAGATCAGAGTAAAATAATCGAATAACATTTTGTCATTGATTTTCATCTACCTAGTCTGTCAAAAGTATATACATCTAGTAAGTANCACCGTTACCTTGATTAAAATCTAGTCATGATAAGGGCCAGTCGGATTGCTTTAATGTCAGATATTCAGGCCGAACTCAATACAAAGTTGTGTCTCCACGCCCCTATTCATGGCAGTACCCAGTCGTGCTAAAAGTCTGGTTCTACTTATGTAACTCTACAGCATTGCAGGTTATTTATCCGTTAGTTATTAACCCTCTTCTACCATTGTATAGTATTGGTTTTCTATACAGGTTCTTTTGACCTACATACGGAAATGTTAATTATTTATATAGTAACAGGTATGTACCTAAATGGAATACCTTGTACTCCCTTTGGAATGGAAGTTCGTTTTTATATAATACTTCAATTTTATCTAGCCAATTACTATTATATAAAAACCACTACATCGATTTGCATGTGCCGAATATATCTGTTGACCTGCATTTGGTCCATCCCCAGGGTACAAAATTCAAAAGGAGATCCCTTTTTAATTTTGCACCATGGGGTCAAAATGTATACTGTAGTTTATGACTACGATTTTACATATTTTTTTACTCCATAGTATATACCAGTGCAAATAAAATTTCACAAAAATTCTCTTGTTTCTGTAAATTAATTTCCAAAATCCTATTCTTGTATGTAGTTATTGTTTATTTTTAGTGTGACATATTTAGTTCTAGTCAGTCTTCGGTGTTTAGAATGTCGCTTGACAAGTCAAACATTTTAGTGATTTTTTGTTTAGTTTAGAGAATATTCGCACAACAGAATTAGCATTATTATTTAAAAATGTTCAACTTCTGCACTTCTTCAAAATACAAACATGAAGTATTCCAATTATGATATGCTCATAGGGTTCAGGTAACCAACCAAATCACAAGTTATGCAGAAATATAAAAATACATTTTATCTTTAATATTTTTGTTAAATTATACAATTTTTTTTAGTATTACGGCTGGGATTCGAACAGCAGGCGTTCTCAGACTAAAAGTAAAATAATACAATACAATTTACATTATGTAGTTAATACTGATATCCGTTTCCATATTCTCGATATTCGATATTAAAAAATCTTACCACAAAAAGCTTCCTATGAAAATGTAGTGGGTAACAGACAAATTATGGTCTCTCTATTAAGTGATATACTTTCTTATGTTGAATTAACCTATCGCCGTTTCTTGCTGAACGAAGGTCTACAAGGAGTCAACTATTCGGGTCTTAGGCAGTCGGCATCCATCTGCTGACAGACACTTTCCTAAAATTATTGGCCTTTCGTCTCTCAGTTTAGCAAGACGTTCGTCTTTTCAATGCTCATTTCCATCATATATTAGGATATATTAAAATAATGATGATTCTAAATGTATAATACGTAACTTAGTATATTGTATTTTGTTTTTAATCTTGTCGGTTCTTTGTAATGAAACAAGTGACAATTATTTATGACTATGAGAAGAAAGTTGTAAGAAAACGAAGTGTGTGAACACACATATGTTACTCCAAAACGAAGAGTTATTGACAAAAATTCTGATCAACTCGGATACTGCAAATCAATTACTACAAACTATGTAATAGTGTTAGCTTTACGAGTATTTGTATACATTACGTCTTCTGACCTATTTTGATCTAAGCTTATTCAAAAGCTCTGGTACAAGCTATGTACGTGACGTTCTTATAACCAAATAAACTATCTCTACATGTAATAAAATTATAAAACGTTGATGTCTACACGTTACATATACTGAAGAAAAACTAATAAAAGGAGTTTGAGTAAAGTCACAGAACTTGAAGCAAAAGTTTTTCGATTTTTTGCCTGTTTATCTTTGTATTTGAACGTGCTAATTACGGAACTGGCTTAACTGATTTGGGTGCAGCTTTCTCTTTTTAAATACAAAATTTTAGTGCTTGTTTTATTTCAATCGGTTGACATATAAAAAAGTTATATCAGATTAGCAAATCATCTCAATATATATGTATATAATTTATATATTTCATTGAACTTAAGAAATTATGAAATTATGTGAAATAATGGAATTAAACTACACTTTTAATTTGTGAAATACGATTTTTTTGATGGGTGTTTTTAGTAAACGTTATTCACAATCCCCTGTAGAATAGTTATGAAAATGTTTTCCTTTTTTTAAAAAGTTTATCTAAAAATTTTATATGTTATCTACTTTGGTTTAGACGTGAAAATGTTATGCTTATTTCTGCTTTCGTGTGCTTGAATAGCGACATTCTCTACCATTATTAATATCGCTGGATAAGTTTATCTAGAATATCATGACGATTGACGATGCAACGATAGAGTATAAATAAAATAAAATGTTCGTTTCATAACTAATGTGATTTTTTTTTACAAAACATTTACATCCCTTGTAAGTACTTATATTAAATGTAAAGAAAGCTTGTGTCACATTGTTACTCACGATGCGGATGAACTCCGAAACCATCTAACGGATTTCATGTTTCGAAGTGTGTGTTTTTTTATGTGCCTGAGATAGGATAGTTTTTTTTATGGAATCGCGGGCAAACGAGCATACGTATCGCCTGATGGTAAGCGATTACTTCCGGCCATGGACATCTGCAACACAAGAGGCGACACACGTGGGTTGTCGGTCTTTGGGGGATGGGGAGGAGGATGGAGACGGGCCTTCGATATCCTCACTCACTCGGTGAAACACAGCGCAAGCGCTGTTTCACACCGGTTTTTTTGTTAACATCACGCTTAGTCCAATAGGACCCGAGAATGATTGAACTGAAAAGCAGATAATGTTCCATGGTTAAAATATATTTTGGTCTTTTAAGTATGCTAGCTTTTGTACGCTTATCCGAACGCGTTACAAGAGTTACTTTCGACTTTTTTTCTTGGTTTAAAATATATTTTTTTTGAATTTCTGAGTAAAACGAATATAATTTTCTAAATAAAATTGTACTACAGTTGTCCTTATAATAAAGTCATTGCTCGAGTGACTGACTTACTTGGCAGGGTGCCGCGGGACAGTATTCGGTGTCCGTTTCATGTTTGCATTCCGTTCTGAAATTGGATTTTTCCTAAAGTTTACAATACTATAGTATTGTAAACTTTAGTCATTGGCTAAAACGACAATACTGATTCAAAAATAGTATAGTGTTGTTAATGTAGATCAGAGTAAAATAATCGAATAACATTTTGTCATTGATTTTCATCTACCTAGTCTGTCAAAAGTATATACATCTAGTAAGTACATACATATGTATATACAGTTTTGTGAATGTGGTAGAATATAAACAGTTAATTATTCAGTTAATACTAATATTCTACCACATTAAACTGAGTGATTAATTTATAAATACTTTAATGATTTATCAAAAACAATTTAAAAAAATAGTTCCATCAGGGCTCAAGATACCGGTGGTTATTGAGAAGTACTGCTTTCGTTTGCTTGGGTAAGGCATCTGGATAAAGGACCCGTCCTTTATCCAGATGCCTAACGCAAGCCTTGGTATAATTATTTTTATTTAAATATTTATCTAAAATTCGAGTGCAATGAATGTCAATAAAAATATCTCCAATACTCGGAAACTAAATTAGAGTTTATAATAGACACAATTGTCATTTTTATTTGTCGACATTTTTTGGTATCTTGTGTGATCCAGATTCATTGTTCTCGAGTGTGATTTATTAAATTTAGCAGCAGTGAATTTATTTAAAACCATCGATTGGATTGTGTAAATGCCTACTGCATTTATAAACAAATGATTTAATTTCGAGCTTAACACGATGTTAGATAAATAAACGCTTCCATTGATGATGATTAGCAGAGAACAAGGGAATTTGTCTTATTTATAGCCTGTGCACTCGTTCTTGTCTCTAGGTTCAGTGTTCTTTTTAAATGCGTGGTTGGCAATTTGTACATTTTATTAATGAAGTTAATATTGTATTTTGTTTTGTAAACTTTATTGTACAATAAAAGTACATCATCATAATCATTGTACGAATGCGGTCTTATTGATAAGTACCATTCGCTTACAGATAACGATTGTTTTGGATGTAATAATAATAATCGATTGTAAGCAAATGAACTGCTGGGTAGTTCTGTTAAAAACCGTTTACATATTATTATATGTGGCCAGGTGATTTCTACATAAGATATACCAATAAACTGAGTAAGTAGTTCTGTATCGCGGTAAAGAAATCCTCGTGCCGATTACAATATTTGCAAGTTCCCAGTATTAACTCTGACACACTGAAACCAGTGGCACTCAGTTCGGACGCACTGGAACTAGCATCGCTCAGGGACATGTAGTGACCTAAAAAGGCTGCTGAGCTTTTGGGATGATCTAGGATGGTTAGAGTAGAAAGATGACACTAATATAACTAAATACTAAGATGAAATTAACTTCTGTCACTAAAACGAAACAAAGCCTAGACAGCTAACTCATCATATATAGACCTTTGATCTTGAAGAGGAATGATGTGGCGATTTCCACATGCAGAAGAATTAGCAGAATTTTCTAGTTTGATATATTGAACGCCGCACAATAAGTATTAGAATATGTATTAGAAGTACCGCAGAAAGCTAATTATTTTTTCAATATGTGCTGCAACGTTAACAATCATATTCATTTTACAGTTGCACACAGTTGAAAGAGGTCTTATTTCGGAAACCAGATGGTATTTAATGAATACACCTTGTCGCACTCACAATTATTTCAAATATACGAAACATATACTAAACACTAAGGCACGGTTCCCATTGTGCCTAACCGGTGAATTTGCCGTAAACCATCTCCCGGATTACAGTGTTCGTTAATATGAATATTTCACTACACAAGATCCCACAAGAAAACCGAACAGTCAAGTAGCAAAAATAACGCGAGAGAAGCGCAGGCGGGGCCAGCGGGGGACTTCTGCAGCGGCGTTTTCTGTAGAAGAGTTTGATAATTGGTTCGATGATTTGATTAAAACTTATCATCGATTGTCAAGACAAACATTGTATTATTTCAAATATATATCAAATAATTTCAAATATAATAAATGCAATCAAATATGTATAATGTAAAACATTTATGTAAAAATGTTCACAGTAAAAGACGAAAAAAAAGTTTTCATTACGGTATTGAACGTGCGATAAATGTACCGTGATATCTAGTCTCGGGTTAGTTGCCGTAAGGTTAAAGTACCAGACCCACAATCACTTTGCCGCATTTGCCCCTGCCATTAAGATCCCTGTCTGATCCCAAAGGATTCATATTTATCCTTTGTGTACATAAACAAATTTATGTAAAACACAAACACACGGAAGAGTTCCCTGGTGTATTTTGTTTAGATTAATATTTCCACATATAGTTTTTAACTACTGTCTTAACCCGGTTCCATTGCTTTATTTTCTTCAGATACAAGATTCTTCGAACTTAGTAAAAATATTGTCATTGCCGTCAATTTATCTAATATAAAACTGCCTTTCGGGTATATAACAGGGAATTATAATTGCTTATAGCTCACTCTCTTATATTATTACCTCATCTTAATAACTGTGCGACATCCTTGGCATGTTAGATTTAATGTTTTATCCTTTCTTTCTTACATAATAATTAGTCACAAATGTGTCCAAAATACCGCGATAAATTTTCATAATAGCTAAGTTAAAAAAAAGATATTTTCTTCGTTACATCATTGATGGTGATACCAATCTATTCAAATGACTATCATAGCATAGCGCTATGGAATTACTTAAAATATAATTTAAAACTCCTTAAGAATCACGTATTTAACTTTGCAATTGAATTTTTGTAAAGTTAAATACGTGCGAGTTGAGACAGATACTAAACGATTCAACACTAAAAGTTGTATTCGAAACGAGACCAGTATTCGAGAGTTTCATTAAATATTCAAGAACCACGCGTAATTTTCACTTTATGTACTGCACTGCGGCACAAAATTCAACTGCATGAGTGTTTGCTGTTTCTGTTAATTTTCATTCCTATATGAAAAATGCGCTTAAACGAGGTTCTTATTTATTCAGATACACTTAAAACTTCCTTGTTTACATACTATATATAAACTTTCAGAATTATTGTGTATACAGTATTCTGCATACTTGGAAATGTTTTGAAACAATTGAGTTATTTTTATTTTTTTTTATTTTTATGGAATAGGGAGCAAACGAGCAGACGTTTTACCTGATTGTAAGGGATTACCACTGCTCATGGATACTCGCAACACCAGAGGCGTCACAAGTGCATTGCCGGCCCTGGGGGATGGGAAGGGGGATGAGAGGAAGTGTTGGATTATGGGCCTCCGGTATCCTCACTCACTCGGTGAAACACAGCGCAGGCGCTGTTTCACACCGGTTTTCTGTGAGACCGTGGTATCACTCCAGTCGAGCCAGTCCATTCAGGCCCGAGCGTGGCTCGCCCTCAGTAAAACTTATTTACTTACAGTATAGTACAAATACTTACAGTATTTGCTTAGTGTGTATTACAAACCATTTAATTTCTTTGTTAAATGAATGAAGTGAATATGAAGAAACTTATATGTGCGAAGGTGACGTATATAGGTAGAGAACGGTCAAAGATACGATGAATGGAATATGTGAAATTGAACATATCTAGAGTTGTAGAAAAGAAAGAAAATAAAGCCATTTTTTATTAAATTTGAGAATAAGGCGAAGTAGATGATGACATGGGTAAAGCACTAATTTTAACTAGACAGCCATTCCAAATATTATATTCCATTTTTAAGAGATGACATAACCAGTTTTTTTAAACATTTACTTATTTAGTTTGTTGCCAGATAATTTTATCATATTTCATCATCATATTTTGAATAATACATTTATTTACAGGGGTGACTAAACCAGACACCAACGTAAAATGGTGGAGATCCTTGTTGAAATGAAAAAGAGTTGACGTGATGTGTAAGGACGTGAAGAACGTATCCTGGGAGACGGAGACGCTATTGGGTGCACCGCCTAAATCAAAATGGGAAAACTTCGAGCCCAGAGCTGCGTTGTCCCATGTGGGATTATTCGTGGCGCTTATGTTATATACGGGTGGTGGCGGAATGGTAAGTCTGATTTAATCATATTGTGACAAGATTCACTAGTACGACATATAAACATTTTAATAATTATCTAGATCTAACATAATAGGAAAAACACTCGATCTTTTAATACTTTATTATGTAAGAGAAACTTTAAGACTAAAATTATCTGTCATTTCATAAGTTAAAACAAAGCTACTTACTAAATAGGTATATTCTTATTTGTAATTCTCTGCTCTGAAAATTAATAACTATTACTTTTCGACATCCTTACAGCCTTTAATAAAATTAGAAATCCATGAATTCTTCTTCGTACAGACAAACAGGACTCTCTTTAATTTTTTCAACTTCAAACGTATCAAAATTGTCAGTATCTGATGGTGATTTCACTTTTGGAATAAAAGGAGGCTCTATACGACCATTTAACAAATTATCCCAATCAGTTTCTTTAAACCATTTGTGGTTCTTGAAATCCAAAACACCATCTTTAAGGTTACCATATCGTCTAGTCGTGTCTACCTGAAGAGTATGTCCGACTAAATCTTTTAATTCATTTGAGAAATGAGATGGGCATTTATACTTTCCAAGCACGATTTTTTCATAAATTCTCATAGGATCTGGTGCAAAAAATGGAGGATGGCCAGCACTCATTTCAAATAATAAAACTCCAAGCGACCACCAGTCCACACATAAACCATATCCTTTACTGAGAATAATTTCTGGAGCTAAATATTCAGGTGTACCGCAAAGAGTCCAGGTTCTTCCAGGCACCAACTTACAAAATCCGAAATCGGTAATTTTTATATAACCTGTTCTATCAATTAAAATATTTTCTGGCTTTAGATCGCGATATGCTAGTTCACAAGCATGTAAATATTCTAGAGCAAGAATCACTTGAGCCCCGTAAAACTTTGCAGAGGATTCTTCAAATTTTCCCATTTTACGCAAGTGAGTAAACATTTCACCACCGTTTATATATGGCTGGACGAAGTTAACATATACATTATCCTTAAAAAAATATTTCATATAAACTACAAATGGAAAATTAAGACCACACAAAATCTTTTTCTCGTAATATGAGTGCTCTATTTGCTTCAGTTTAACAATTTTTTCCTTTTCCAATGCTTTCATTGCATAGAATTTAGAAGAAAAAACGTGTTTTACTAGATATACTATTCCAAAAGCTCCTGTTCCTAGAACCTTCTGTGTATCAAAATCCGAAACTTTAGCATTAGCCTCAAACTTTTCATTCCACGATTCCATGAATTCCTCATGCAATTTAGTTAGATACAATGAATACTGTTCTTGTTTAGATTTAGGATAACCGAACCGTCGAGAATCTTCACCCATTTTAATTTTAAAGAAATGCGAAGCCAAAACGAAGAAATTTGTATTTGCACTTGTTTTAGTTTACGCGACTTAAAAAATCTTTAAGATACATAAATATCTTACACTGATAGAGAATACCACTCTTCAAAATATGAGCACTACCGGAATTCACATGAAAGATTTTTCGTTGAGTGACATGAATAGAAACATTTGAACTCTATGAAAGTTAAGAAGATTTTTATGCCTATGTATCATGACTTTTCTAATGTGAGACCATAGAGGTTAGTTACTTAATATGATCACTTTTGACGTATGGTTGGAGTGAAGGTACTAGTAATAGAAGAACAATGTATGTGAGTTAAATACTTGGCTATTAAATATTTTTTCAGTTGACAGTTCCAAATCGTTTATAGTCCGTTTTACTAACAAACACTTAACTTGGTAGCACGGATAAAATTTTCACCGTTGTACTACCGCCTCGCACAGCATCGCCATGGACTTTTTTTGAGAAAACACGAAAATGTTTAGTATGAAATATATAAAGCTTAAAAGCAAAGCAAAAATTATATGAAGCATAGTAAATCGGCTCATTCGGATGATCAAAATTTGTGAAAGAAAATCGGTTAAGTACTATTTCGCGAGGCGGTAGTACGAAGAGTAAAACATACCTTTATTACTCAGGACGGTAGTAACACGTCTCATAAAGATTTGAAATGAAATATCGAAATATAACCGATTTTTTTTTAAAATATTACAGTCGAGTAGTTTCAATGACTAAGGTTGAGGATTGAGCACCTGTCCATAATTCGATATCTGTGTTTCTTAAAATAAATAGAAAGTTTCATACCACATACTTTTTATTTTTTAAACAAGAAAATTTATGCCTAAATAGTTTTTTCACTATTTCTAAACTCATTACGTATCTGCTAAGTTTCAAAATATATATTTTTGGTCTAAAAGGGCCCCTGTGCAGATCGGTCAGTTGACAATAGGTAATGACTGCCGCCATCTACGGCCACACGAAATTCAAGTGTTACAATTGCGTTGCCGTTCTTTGAGACCCTCCAACCATCAGGAAAGGAAGGGGGCGTTTGGGGAGTTGGGGGACCTGAAAACAACGAAAGAACTGCCTAAAACCAGTTTTCTGTGGAGTCAATGTTATCAATCTTGTAATTTATACTTTCGAATGTCGGCACTTAATGGAACTTGTTGAAATACATTCTAGAATCAAATTCACTTCAGTTAAAAAAAAATACATAACGAATTGAATGAACGGTTGGCCTAGTGATTTAAGCGGTCTCCACACCGCTGTCTACTGCGCGTTCAAATCCCACATGCTTTGTGTGATCCACAAATTGTTGTTCTGAGTCTGTGTGTTCTTTGTGTCCGTTTCATGTATGGTTGGTAAGTTCCCCGCGATACAGGATTTATATTTCGAAAGGGGGAGTTGTCTTGAAAATAAAAATGAGAATTATTTTATATACCTTTTACAAACAAGTTCCAGTCCAAAATGCCAATTTCCCATATCAATATTGCGACAATGTCCGTATTCCTACATATACTACGTCAATTATACACACACGACTTATTTGTCGATTTCACTAGATAATAATTTTGTCTACACATTTAGCTTATGGTTTAAGTATGTCGTATTGAACGACATAATGTGTCACAAAATACTAAATTAATAGACAAAAAGACTTTTATTCGTACTGTTGCAATAAAAGTAACGTAATGGTCATTTTATCTATTAGGCTGAGATATGTCAAAATATTTTATAGATGTAAATCGCAGTAGCATAATGACACGGAGACAGGTAACATGGTTGAAAATAATGGTTTCGAAATATTTATTTGTATTTCTGAGGTGATTTAGTGTTTGGATGTCAATTTTAAATGGGATATTCAGCTGAGTGTAACTGGTTATGGCCAAATCGTCATTCACTATCCAGAATCAACAAGATCATTTACGCTATTTGGATATGTTAAAAGAAGAATTTACAAAAAAGTTTCAAGAAAGGTCACCATGTATGAACTCCGTTGATGATTACGATATTATCAAAGCGATTGGGAACGGGGCATATGGAGAAGTATTTTTAGTAAGAAATAAAAGTACATTTACTTATCATGCTATGAAAGCGGTTGCAAAAGAAGTTGTTGTAGCAAGGAAACATGTAAAACATTTAATACTTGAAAAAAAAATTCTTGAGTGTGTACACTTTCCGTTTACCTTGACCATAGATGTTGCTTTTAAAGACAATGTTTATTTGTATTTCATATTACCTTTTGTGGCTGGTGGCGAAATGTTTAATTACATACAGAAGTATGGCAGTTTTTCAGATGAATTATCAAAATTTTACGCTGGTCAAGTGGTATTAGCACTAGAATATATTCACCACTGTGAAGTTATTCATAGAGACATTAAACCTGAAAATATATTAATTGACGTCACTGGATACGTAAAACTGTGCGATTTCGGATTTAGTAAAAAAATCAAGAAGAAAACTTGGACCCTGTGTGGAACACCTGAATATTTAGCACCAGAAATTATAATGTCTAGAGGTTACAACTATGCAGTTGACTGGTGGGCTGTCGGCGTATTAATATATGAAATGGAAGCTGGTACTCCACCTTTTTACTCAGGTGATCCAGCAAAACTTTATGACAATATAATCGAAGGACGTTATAAATTTCCTGAAAATATGAACGGTGAATGTAGAAATTTAATTAAGGGTTTCCTCCAGGTAGACCCATCGAAGCGTATTGGTTCTCTTATAGGGGGCGTGTATGATATTAAAAGCCATTCTTGGTTTAAAGAAATAGATTGGGACGCCTTACTTCATCAAAGAATAGAACCCCCATTTATACCTGTATGCGCTTCTTCTGGTGATACTAGTAATTTTCCTGAGATGTCTCAACCTATGCTTCAAAGGTGTTCAAAGTGTCTTTATGAAGCAGAGTTCAATGATTTCTAAAACCTTTGTTTTAAAGTTCTCAAAGTGAACTCTAAGATATTCTACATAAAAGGTTAAACCTGTAAGTGAATTATAGCTATTAGTAGGTAAATTACTCATTAAAATAAATTACCTTTCACTAATATCGTAATTTATAGTTGAATTATCTAGTATTAAGCAATTGGTGATCGTGCGCATTTCGTGAATACTTGATTCTGTTTAAATATTAAGTAATTAAAGTATTATTTTTATAAGTGAAAACGAAAAGAATCTTCAGATTCATTTTATCTTTCATCTTTAACACTCTTAGCTCTATTAGAGGTATTGTACTGTATTGGTTCAAGGTTTAACTTACCAATCTTCTTCAAAGTGTGCGAGTGGATATGCACGAGAGTGATGATGGCACCTGCACATTTATAGAACCGCAAGGTAGTATAATCGGGCCAACCCTATTTTTGATCTATATCAATAATCTTAACAACATTACTTTGCTCAAAATGGAATTCTTCATGTTTGCAGATGACACTCTACTTCTTTTCCATGACACAAAATGGAACAGAGTCTTACAGATGACTGAATCTGGTTTTAGTAAAGTCAGAGTGGCTAGAAAATAGTTGACCCACACTTATTGTCTCCAAAATGAAATACATATGCTGTAGCAAATCCCATATTACTAACCCACCTTAAAATCTCGATTTGAAAATCCACAGGTTTCCAATTGATCGCACTAGCAACCGCTTTGGTTGCACTTGTGCCTCAATTGATTGTGTAAACATGATTAGCATAATGGCCGCTAGAGTAAGAATGTTTGTATACTTTTTTAAGAATCTGCAAGAGGTTTCAAGCAGTAAACTATTGATCTAAACATACCGGGCCTTGTGTGGGTGCCTTATCAGGTACTGCATATGCGTTAGGGGTAGTTAGTGTAAAAGCCATCTAATTCCAGTTGAAAGAGCCCAACGTGCTATGTAAAACGTGTCACTACACTTACCCTACAGGCACTCAACATATAAGCTATACGCTATGGCAAACGTCCTATCTGTAAGAAAACTATTTATACAGGAAATTTTGTTGAGACACCATAAAAAGACAGTACCTACTTTACCCCTATCACTTACACGGGTTGATTGTTGCCCAGTTCCACGCGTAAAAAGTGCCTATACCCAACGTCACTATAATACAATAGCTTCAAATTTAAATTACTTTTGGTAAAATGCCTGAGTGACTACGATGATATAAAATATAATGTTTTATAAAAGGATTAACTGAATGAGTAGTCAAGTAATTGGTCTACGCAAGCAAACATACATACAGCATACATCACTCTAACATACACTGAAACACAATACATGAGCACACGCATGCACACACAGATACACGCACGCACTCACACACAGATATATACACGTGCCAGGCGTGTGGTTTTTGTACTGCTTCTGTTTTTTTCTCTTTTCCTTAATTGAATCTTCTAAATTAAACTACGGGTTTGGCACCGATTTCAAACAGACTATCTATTGCTATTATAGTATTACATTTTATTTTAATTTTTCAATTTTGCACCTTCAAATTACCTTATAAAACTACCTTGGCTTGATGCGTACATTCTGTTTTGTGCCTATGTAAACAATGTATATTTATGCGATAACGGCAATCTTGGTTGATTTGCTGTTATGTTGAGAGTTTCGTTGTCTGTCTCTGAAACGTATCATATCTATATGAAATTTGAATGGGTTTAGTTCTGAATAAACGGATTAAAGAAATAAACGAAAGGGTCGAAAAAATATTTGTAAATTCATCCATCCATCTATTAATGACGGAGTTATGTCTAAATATAAATAAAATAATACCAACATTCCAATTGAGAAGAAGGTTTTCATGTCGGATGTTTATTTAAATATATTTTGAAGTCAGTTAAAAATGATATGATACAATGATTGAAAGTATTTAATGTTTACGTCAGAATTTTGTTAAAAAAATAATCGGAATAAATTCAGCCAAAATGCCTATCTAACAAATAAATGTATATGTCCAGCAATGATTATTGTTAGTTTAAGATGAAATTAAATTCTGACTTAAGCTTTTGGCATTATATTAAATTGTTACAGTCCAGTTATATAGATTGCCCTCTTTCTTCTTTATAAAAAACTGATCTTAACTGATTTGCTTGTCTTTGGTTTTCTGATAAAATGTCATGATTTATTTGGTTGGACAATTGGTTGTCAAAGTGTCCCTTCGGCAAGTAACCTTATTTTTATGCTTTAAAGAAATACTATATACTAGTTTATATTACTTTTCGATTTAATTATACAACACAAACCTGTTTTCGTAGAAATGGTAACATTATTTAAATGAATACTAACAACATGAATGAAAAAAAATGACTGTTGAAAAACCAGGAGAAAAAAGTAAAGGATATACACATACCGCGCAAGCATCACATACTCGATATCTACATGTGCTCAAACAAGATTTCGAATTAAGATTCAATAGTACTGAAAAAGTAGGTGAAAGATCGCCGGATGACTTCGATATTATAAATACTCTCGGAATGGGTGCATTCGGGACAGTTTTTTTAGTTCGTGATAGGTTATCTTACGATTACAATGCTTTAAAATCAATTGAGAAAGAGGTAGTTATCAAAAAGAAAACCCTTAAATATGTCGTAACAGAAAAAAAAGTTCTCCAAAGTACAAACTTTCCATTTGTAATGCATATGGAATATACAAGTAAAGATAATTGCTATGTTTATTTTATTTTACCGTTTGAATCTGGAGGTGAGTTGTATCATTTGTTGAAGAAAATAGGAAGTTTCGCTGAGGAACTGGCACAATTTTATGCTGCTCAAGTGATACTTGCCTTGGAATATCTCCATCACTGTAACATCGTTCATAGAGATTTAAAACCTGAAAATGTTATGATTTCTGAATGTGGCTTCATAAAATTAACGGATTTCGGTTTTTGTAAAATATTAAAAGGCCGAACATGGACTCTGTGCGGTACACCCGAGTACATTGCTCCAGAAATAATATTATCCAAAGGCTATTCGTATAGCGTGGACTGGTGGGCCCTCGGTATCTTAATATTTGAAATGACAACAGGGTACCCTCCTTTTTATAGCCCGGAACCCATTCAGTTATATGACAGAATTCTTTCTGGACAGTTTAAATGTCCAAGCACAATTTCAGGAGAATGCAAGCTGTTACTTAAACGTCTTCTAGAAGTCGATCCGAATAAGCGTTACGGTTCTCTAAAATCCGGAGTATTTGACATTAAAAGTCATGAATGGTTTTCCAATGTTAAATGGGACTCAATTCTACATAAGAGAGTTATTCCACCATATATTCCGGTGACGAATAAGAACGAATTAAATAACTTTCCCCAAATAGAAATAACAAATCTTAAGAAATCACCTGTTTGTCTTTTTGAAGAAGACTTTAAAAACTTTTAACTGGTTTGCTGACTGCTGTTGGTTCTCTTTAAATAGAAGTAAACTGATGTCGGGTTCGGTTACAATATTTACAAAGCTACTGTGAAAATGATTGTACCCAGGATATGAGTTCCCTCTTTAATTAACTTAACAGTTTCAAACTTCTAAGCAGCATAGGCATCACAACTATAATACTACAATTATGCTTGTGTAATACTCCGATATTGATGTAATTATGTTATTAACTGTGGTTTTTAAGCTTATTGTACTTTATTACGTAGAGAGATATACAAAATATTTTGCCGGGAATACGTTTTGTTTCTTTTCCACATTGTCGCCAACACATTGAAGTTTTGAATCTTGCTCTATAAAATTAACCTATCCTTCATATTTCTGAATTATGTTTTTTTATTTGTGTATGTAAATACCTACTTTGCTAAATAGCAAGACGTCTTATAGAGAGATGTTTGTTATTGTGTTAAAAAGATATAGCTTGACTTAGAATTTGCAGTCATGTGTTAACACAGTAACTACGTGACTGAGGAATACGTAGTACGAGGTTAAAGGTTGAAAAATAATAATGTGAAATGAAAACAGTCTAGCTTAATTAAAAATGTGAGTTAGAAAGATGAGGCATACACTATGTAACTATATACATTAAATCAAGCTGTACCCGGTGAATCGTTTACAAAAAAATTATTCTAACCTCAGTAATCAAATGTATAATGCATTGAAACAAATGAGAAACCGATTTTTATTACATTTTCAAGTCAAGTAGATACAAACACTAGAGAAGACTAGTGTTATCGAAAGAATAGAAAAATAAACTCTTTGAGTAGAATATGGTCTTTAAAAATTCAATTATTTAAAACTAACTCAAACATTTTAATGGTCGCTTCATAACTCGCGTTAAAGTACATTTCATGAATCGATTCGAAAATTTCTCGTTACCGTAACTTGTAATTTCAATGGATCATTTTCCCTAGTACTAAAAACTAACATTCAGATATTATAGTATACACTTAAATTGGGATTGAGATTCTTATCTATTTTAATGAATATATCACACATTTTAAAAAGTCAAAGTTAAGTTTGAAGCAATTATGTCCATATGTTTGATCATTTAAGTGTTCTGAATTTACAGGTTTTTCGTGCTTTAGAATATCCTGCAGAAGTGCAAAAACAAGAATTTCATAGAGAGAGACTTTTAACAGAAAGATGGAACTTAATTCGCTTTGTTTCTGAGAGAAGTAATGGTACGGATAGTGATGGTGTCGAAAAATTACTGAGTGATCATTTAGCTGTATATGAGAGAGTTAGTATCGTTGGATATAAGTTATATTACTGTCAATTTACAGAAAATAGATTGTCTGGTAGAACAATCAGCCTAATGGCTGTTCCAACACATTTAGAAAGTTTTGTGTTAAGTGGAAATATCTCCACAGTTTTATTTTATTTTATGAGTCTACATATGTCTCATTAACCTAGTGGTTCGGTGTATCTGGATCATGAAGTATTTGTTTCATTAAAAAATTCTTATCAAGTATTCGTCTCTTTGTATTCTTAATAAATTATAGATGATCTATAGATTTCCTGTTAGCCAAGTTAATATTTCAGGATATTAAAATTAAACTGACCTACATTGTTTCTACTTCCGTTTGAAGGTTTTAGAAGAAGCTTCATCAAGTGGTTTGGCTTTAGAAGTGGAGAATAACTTTCCACCATCAGAAGAAAAATGGAGCATTCTGCAGGCAGTGTTTTTTTCTTCCACTGTGCTCACCACAATAGGTGTGTACAATGATGTAAGCATATAACATATTTGCCAATAACTCTTAACTCTGAAACACTCGTTAAACTTGGGATTTTATAGAATCCATTTATTATAGTACTGTTGTAAAATGGATAGTTTATTTTACACGTACCAGATGTTTACGAATGTTTGGCTGTAGAACATACAAATAATTATATATTTTTGGTTATAAATACTTAAAGATAGTAAACTTTAAAGCTGTTATGAAGTGTTTTGATGGCATGAAGGCACTTATTACCACCAGCTGAGGTTTTACTTTTTTTTTATGTATAAACTAAGTAAATGTTAGGTAGCATCTAATTTTTTTTAAAGTTTTGACATGACATTTTAAGACAAGTGTATAATTAGTAACAAAAACATTGGAAGTTTCTAAATATAATTTAATACTAGGAAAAGTGCGTAGTCCCGTAATAATAAATTGCTATTATGGTTTCGAATTGGACAATTATTTTTTTGGCATATCCATCCATACAGAGATGGGCTATATTGCTGAAGCTATGTTATATGAAGCTATGTTAGTATACAACTGATCCAGATTCGACTAGCACAGGTTAGGTCGGGTAAGATTATCTACTCTAAGTTTCTAAGTTGACGTATGTACAAATCCAAATTACGGGCAACATGCATCAAATAATGTTTTACAGACGGTCTCGGATTCTCATGCTTTCTCTCATGGGCATGATTTCTGTGGATCTTCCGTCATATAGCCGTATCGGATATTATGTTGAACATAACACTGACAACTTTATTGCCCGTCGTTGTTTCCCGAACAAAATGTTCATTTTGAAATAATAATTTATCATTTTGGGAGAGGTCTACATCCAGCAGTGTACATATTTTGGCTAAGACGATGGTGATGATGAATTTTATTATTTGAAACTATAATTATCATCACACTACCGTTGCCTACTGCAACTATAGTTGAATGCTAATCCATCATCTTCTTCTTCTTTTTTTGATGAAATGGTAACCAGCTAATTAGCTATTTCTGCCAATGTCAAGCCAGTTAGTTAGCCATGTTAGTTATTTTTTCGAGTCTTGAAGTCTTAGTCGTGATGAAAATAATGATAAAAACTATAAAAAATGTGGATGAGATGAAGTGGAGACCGTCTTTCGAAAAAACAAAAACGATCTCTTCTTTTTTTGATGATATGGCAATCAGCCGGATCAGCTATTTCTGCCAATGTCAAGTATTTCGAGTCTTCAATTCTAAGTCTTCGAGTCTTCAAGTCTTCGTCGGGATGGAGTTAATGATAAAAATTATAAAAAATGTGGATGACATGAAATGGGGACCGTCTTTCGAAAAAACAAAAAACGATCCAAAAACGATCTCCATCCATCATCTTAATTTGACAAAACTGACTAAATGGCTGACAGACAATTTGATAGATGTAGCTTCCACAAAATGATAACTATTATCTGTCAAAATTCGAAATTCCTTATAATAAGATCTTTTTGACACATATAAATTATTTTGAATTTAATGCTATTTAGATTTATATTAGTTTTTTTTAATGGAAAAAGGGCAAACGAGCAGACATATCGCCTGATGGTAAGCGATTACCACCGCCCATGGACACCCGTAACACCAGAGGCGTCACAAAGTCATTACCGGGCTTGGGGGATGGGGAGGGGGATGAGGGGAAGAGTTGGATTATGGGCCTCCGGTATCCTCACTCACTCGGTGAAACACAGCGCAGCCGCTGTTTCACACCGGTTTTCTGTGAGACCGTGGTATCGCTCCGGTCGAGCCGGCCCATGTAAGCCGAAGCGTGGCTCTCCCACGTTATATTTTTAGTTTAACAATACATGGTTAGTTTGACAATAACTTTTTTTCAGGTTATGGTAATATAGTTCCAGAGACATTCTGGGGCAGACTGTTTTGTATTGCGTATGCACTTATAGGAATACCACTCACTTTGACGGTTATTGCTGATTTGGGCCGTGTTTTCGCTACTGTTGTTTCAATTATTGGTAAACAGCTACCTGCAATGCCAAGTAAGTATTATATGATTTTGCATAGCAAGGAAAGTATTATCTTATGCAGAATTTGATATTGATTGAAGATGAAACGAATTACGGAAGTATCTAGTTTTATTGACATTGTGACTAGAGTTATTTACTGCGACGATAAACTTTAAATTAGTCATTTAGGATGTAGTGAAAAAATCTTAACCTATTTAAATTAAATAAATGTCCAAATGTGTTGCTAATCGCAAAGCTCGGGCAAATTTTAGTTAAATCACAGTGAACTTTCATATGGAGAGAAAAAACACAAAATGCGAGGAAAATAGTAAAAACAAAAATCTTGGATAACGCCGCGTGGCGAAGCTAGTAAAGTAGCAAATTAGAAACCAAACACCACTTATTTTTGGTTATTAATCTATTCACTGTGGCCCTGAAACAGAAAGTATCAAAACATTTTATAAATCAAGTTGGCTTTGCAATGTTTGGCACGACGAACTACTAGGAGTGGTCAGTTTTGAGATTCTGTTCTGAGTTTTTATTCACTTGTGATGGGAAATATGTAATTAGTATATAATTTTCGATAATTTAATAAAGACAACGCGGAGTTGGTACACTCTCAGCGTAGTGGTTATACTGTATGTTGTAAAATATGATGATTTAAATACAACGCGGAGTTGGTACATTCACGCGCGGCGGTTAGACTGTATGTTATAAATTTTAATAATTTAAATACAACGCGGAGTTGGTACACTCACGCGCGGAAGTTGTTTCGTAAAATCTTCTTTCTCTCTTCCTTATGTCGCTAGGGGCGCTGCTCGCAGGCACGGAGCGTGTGCATATAGGAATTTATTTTATTAAATGATTGGGAGTAACCAGAACTCTTTAATGTTTTATATAGTCCTTGTATATAGTCCGTATTTCATGTCTCTATTTGTGATCTTCTCTATATTGTTTTGTTTTTATTTTAGAATGCTGTACACGAGGCTTAGAAGCTAATCCTGCAGGTCAGAGGTCCTTATATGCCCTTGGAGCTGTTGGATTTCTATTTGTTTATTTATCCGCCGGTGCGTGCTTATTTAAAATGTGGGAGGATGACTGGTCTTTCTATGATGGATTCTATTTTTGTTTTATAACTATGACCACAATTGGATTTGGAGACTTAGTTCCTAGTGAGTGATATTATTTTTGTGTGCAATATCTGGGTAATTCAAAACGAAGTCTTAAATTATTATTTTTATTTCAGAAAGACCAAAGTATATGTTAATATGTACGTTATATATATTAATTGGGTTGGCACTAACGTCAACTATAATCGAGCTAGTGAGGCGGCAATATGCCAGATCTTGGCAACAGCTGCGGGCACTTTCTGGCCCGTTGGCAGACACGCTAAGGAGACTAGGCGACGCTGGCAGGGGAGTCGATGTATCTGCCTTACATTCTGACCTAAGAAAAGTACTAACAGTGGTAAGTTTGTTATATTTACATTTATTTTGTAACAATTTTAATACATATTTTGTACTCGTTACTGGAGCTTTATTATGTTTAATTGATGCTTGGTCAACTTAACTAAACAACTATATCAGAGACTATGTTTTTTTGAACTAAAAACTTGATTAAGGAAATTGCTTAAGATGTAGAAATATACTAAAGATTTTATGAGCAATTGTATTTTAATAAAAAATCAGCGAGGAAGAATTATGCATTTTCGGTGATTCATTAGTTAAATATGTCAAAAGTTACAAAAATAAAAACTTACCACTGCATAAAGAGTCCGTATGTAAAGACAGCTTCATGAAATAATGTCTAATACAAAAGATAGCGATGTTTAAGGACACGTAGTTTGAACTGACATTCAGCCATTTATACTCGTGCAATTTGTAAATCAAAGAGATCAAATACTTTGTGTTGACAGCTGTTCTTGAGTATGGTAGACATGTGTTACATATACAACATCATGATTGATTGATGCCTGGTTGGAAGAGCGTAAAAATTGTTTAACGTGTTTTGCGTAAACAACTTGGCACTAGTAAAGACATGAAGCTGAAACACGTATTATTATTTTAATGAGTATCAGATTATCTTATTGCGAACTAATAAAACATGTAATAATTATACTGAGTTGATGTATTGTATTTTGCTTCCTCAGATAAATGTTTCTTTCTATGTGTGTGGGAGATTAGTTATTTCTTTTAACTTATTGAGCCTGTTAATTAATGTAGAGATCATAATTTAATCGGACCAAAATAATCAATTTAATGTAGTTTAATCATATGAAGTGAATAAATGAATGTCACCATTTACAGTATTTATCCGATGCAGTCTGATATAATTTACTTTGCGACTTTAGTCTTTTCTGTAGNTTATTATTTTTATTTCAGAAAGACCAAAGTATATGTTAATATGTACGTTATATATATTAATTGGGTTGGCACTAACGTCAACTATAATCGAGCTAGTGAGGCGGCAATATGCCAGATCTTGGCAACAGCTGCGGGCACTTTCTGGCCCGTTGGCAGACACGCTAAGGAGACTAGGCGACGCTGGCAGGGGAGTCGATGTATCTGCCTTACATTCTGACCTAAGAAAAGTACTAACAGTGGTAAGTTTGTTATATTTACATTTATTTTGTAACAATTTTAATACATATTTTGTACTCGTTACTGGAGCTTTATTATGTTTAATTGATGCTTGGTCAACTTAACTAAACAACTATATCAGAGACTATGTTTTTTTGAACTAAAAACTTGATTAAGGAAATTGCTTAAGATGTAGAAATATACTAAAGATTTTATGAGCAATTGTATTTTAATAAAAAATCAGCGAGGAAGAATTATGCATTTTCGGTGATTCATTAGTTAAATATGTCAAAAGTTACAAAAATAAAAACTTACCACTGCATAAAGAGTCCGTATGTAAAGACAGCTTCATGAAATAATGTCTAATACAAAAGATAGCGATGTTTAAGGACACGTAGTTTGAACTGACATTCAGCCATTTATACTCGTGCAATTTGTAAATCAAAGAGATCAAATACTTTGTGTTGACAGCTGTTCTTGAGTATGGTAGACATGTGTTACATATACAACATCATGATTGATTGATGCCTGGTTGGAAGAGCGTAAAAATTGTTTAACGTGTTTTGCGTAAACAACTTGGCACTAGTAAAGACATGAAGCTGAAACACGTATTATTATTTTAATGAGTATCAGATTATCTTATTGCGAACTAATAAAACATGTAATAATTATACTGAGTTGATGTATTGTATTTTGCTTCCTCAGATAAATGTTTCTTTCTATGTGTGTGGGAGATTAGTTATTTCTTTTAACTTATTGAGCCTGTTAATTAATGTAGAGATCATAATTTAATCGGACCACAATAATCAATTTAATGTGGTTTAATCATATGAAGTGAATAAATGAATGTCACCATTTACAGTATTTATCCGATGCAGTCTGATATAATTTACTTTGCGACTTTAGTCTTTTCTGTAGGGAGGTTAATTAATTTTTATTCTTCAAGGGTGACGTCATTGATTATTTTACAGAAAAGTTATACCGGCTCGGACTCTATGGTAAAACCTAAGACTACCATTGCACCTCAACAGGTATATCGCCAGATAGACAATTATTAATCTGGCTTCTTGAAATCATCTACATAATGGCATCAAAATTATTTTATCGCTTACAACGTTTACGTTACTCGGTTACAATACAGCATCTTAGTGCGGAATGAATTTCACAAAAAGCACATTTTCTATCATCACATGCCTCTGCTAATCCTTCTTTTGGTAATAATTTATATTACTTTAAGCCAAGTTATAAGCTGCGCCTAGTTTAAAAGTTTTATTTCAATGAGTTTGATTCTCACATTTAAAAATAGGATATGAAAGGCATGTATATGTAAAATATTTTGTATAAAATCATTTGGAAATTTACAGGTGCATTATTCTAAGTCCATATAGCTTGAAGTCTTACAAATTTAGGTTTTAATGAAATTTTACACTAAAGTGTAAGAAATTGTTTATAAGTGAAATAAACATAATAAGAATTATTCGAATGATTATTTTAACCTATAGAAACTCACAGATCAAGTTATAATGGTAACGATGGATTTTCAGACCCAATCTACCAAAACCTATTGTTATCCTTAGTATCCTAACAAATAAAATAGATTGAATTTTAAAATATTTTCACGTATTCAAGAATATAAAATATCCTGTTTGTTAAGAGCCCTCTCAGACTACAGACTTTTAATCAGCCAATAGTTTGTTTAATCGGGCTGTTAATCAGTATGAACATGTATGACAGTACGCACACTACACCGATTTGGTATCGGCCGACAATTAGGCCAAAAATCAATCCGATCAAACTATCGACTGGCTAAAAAGTTCGTAGTCTGCGGGGGCTCTAATCATGACAATGAACTATTTGTGTGCTCAATTACTTAATTTTTATACACTTATGAAATGAATAGAATTTATATACTGTGATTATAGAGAAGTTTCTACTGGCAGACATAAATCATCATTGCAGCTAACACTCAGACAAATAGCATTATAAAAAAGTTTTAACAATTGCTAAACTTGGACTAGTTGTGATAGCTATGAATAGTACTAAAGCTCTTTGACTTAATGGTGGGAGTTAATGAAAGAGTTTATAGATAGTTCAGTGGTAACGACTTGTACAGCACATCAAGGCCCCTTTAATGTCTTAAGACACCCTTGCGAAACTAAGCGACCTTAGTTTTAGAGGCCAATAAAATTACCTTTATATACATACATACATGCTTGCCTTATTTTCCGATGCTTTCTCAGCAGAAAATTGATAAATTTGAGATGTCAACGACGAGAAAAAATCTTGAATATGTGCATAACATCAATATTCAAAGTTTAAGTAGATAAATAAGTATACATTTATTTTTTTATTATATGTTCAATGCTCTTCTGTTAAATTTATCTGCAATAGCTATATTGGTATCGACTTTTTAACGTCATAAAATAAATGTCTAGGAATATTTTTATAGTTTCCGATAAAGTACTCATAAAACCTGAAATCATTGTAAGATTGCGTCAACATCAATGCGGCCTTCATTCTGAAGTTTTGAGAGCCAGCCGTTAATACTTTTAAGATTGATAATGAATCAAAAATATCTGAGAATGGTTTTATAGTAACTGTATTTTTAGCACTTCATTCACTAAATAACATTAAGTATAAGTGCTCAAACTAGGCATAGAAAATATTCTAAGCTAACTAAAAACATACTTCTCTTTCTAGTCGTTTTTCCTTTTCTTCCCTAATGTTTCTTTAAATAAGATATTAAAAAATATCCGAAATTAAAGTCAATTTAACAATAAAACCGAAAAAACCAAAACTTTTGATGTTTAGTAAGCAGACCATATTAGCTAGATCATTTACTTCATTTGTTCCTTGAAATTTTCCGTGGCCCGTGGAAAATATGCAATATATTATGAAAATAATCTTGTATGATTGTTTTCTTAGATTTTTGATTTTATTTTTGTTTTTAATCATGTAATGTCAAATTTGTCATTGAAATAATATTTCTTAACGAAAGACAAAAAGTCAAAATTTTTCCCTGATGACAAATTTAAGAACAGAAAAGCATTCGTTTCTAACAGTAATAAATGAGTCTGCCGTCCAAACTTATTCTTTGAATGTTTTTGTACAAAAGAAATGC
>PKRV01002028.1:240767-296139 GCA_003709505.1 Hyphantria cunea
ATATTTATATTGTAGCAGTTTTACTCCTTTTTTGACCTCAATGTATGCTCTCGGCTGTTGTGATTATTTGAATGAATACACATTACATATGAAAAAAACATACATATATTTATATATTTTATATAATACTATAAGTTGAGCCTGTGCTTTATCTTAACACTATATAGTTAAGATAAGGTGGTATATCGTATTCGAGCCAACTAAATCATAAAGTGTTCTATCATCAGTCCTTGTTGCCCTACCCCGTATATGCTTAATGAAGGAAATTCTTGTTAGCCCTTGCCATTGCCTCGTCATGCCAGAGGAAAGGTGACTAGAAGGGGTAGGCCATTCTAGTTTTTCTCCTCAAAAGCCATTATAATCTTTTCTGTATCGTTCTAATTTTTTTTACGTATTTTCGAAGCAAATACAAATCTACCAAGTTGAGTGTCAAAGGTTTTCTGTCAAGCCTCCTCCTAATTGTTTTTACATTATCTCACAGAAGTTTACCTACAGCCATAGAAATTCTATTCTGCGTCTCTCGATAGCAATTCCATTCGGTACCCTTCGCCAAGATGTGTTTAGCATCGATTCTCGTATTATATATTGGATAACATTTTGTTTTGACCATGTGACTTAATCATAAGACGTTTGTATATTTCCTCTTCTTAAATGAGCCGCTTCAGGAAGATTGTGTTTAGCTTGTCTAAAGTAGTTGATATCTTGATATTTAGGTCGTTCGAGAAAATGCCAGCTCCGGTACCCTTTTTGTTTTGGGCCCGTCTGTATATATCCTAACTTCGCCCATGAAAGAGCAATCTTTTAATTCTGCGATTAGTTGGATAAAATAACTTCGATCGAAGACGCATTGGCATTGAGTTCTGTCCGTGGGTGCCTCTAGGAGTGAATTTCCTAAAGGTTTCACTGGAGAACTTTTGAGTGTGTTGCTTCTGTGTTTATCTTCCGCATAGTCCGTTTGATCTTAGACTTATGGCAGCAGCTATCGCTATTTTTAGGATTTACTGACGGTTGCTTTTCGTCACACCATTCTTCTACAATTTGAAATGCCGAACGCTTGACTCCACATAGTACATTTTCCGCACTCCCGCTTATCAGGATTGTTAGGTCCTCCGCATTATCTCTGTGATTTAGTCTCTTTAATAGGCTGTCTACTACTATGTTCCATAGAAGCGGTGATAGGACACCACCTTGTGGGCTTCCTCTCAGTACCCTTGCTCTCTAGGTATTATTCACCCTTGTCTGAACCCCTTTTTACTGACCAGCTCAGGGGTACAGTCTGTAATGACTCGTTGAGCCTTGAATATTCGTAGGGCGTTTGTAGTTGTATATAGTTTTATCGAAAGAGCTTTCAATGTCTGTGAAGGTCGCCATTGTTGACTGTTTGTTTGCGAAAGCCAACTCAATCTTCTATACTACCATATATAGGACCAACTCTGTGGATCTGCCTTTTCTATATGCATGTTGAAGGGCCTTAATAGTTTGGCTAGTGTATAGTCTTCTTTGCCCGGACTACTTTCGCCATGGTTTTGATATGTATTTATATGCTATACAAACGTTTTCCTTTTTAGGGGGTCTAGGAGGGTTAGGAAGCTAGGAGGGATGTGGTAGGCTCCGAGGTAGGCGGCGTCTGCTCTGCGGGCTCTTTTGTCTCTGCTGGTTTTTTGACCGTGGCCGTGTCCTCATCCGTTTTGAGGAAGCGGATATATCCGCTCCCTGACTTATAGGCAACACCTCGGTCTTTTTTTGTTAAAGCTTGAGATACCTTTATTCTCATATATTTTTTATTTTTTGAGTAACGTTTGTAGAATCTGAATTTATCTAGGCAATATTGTGAGTTTTCAACAGTACTTTCATTTCTTTTCTGGTATATATAATAATCATATTTTGTCGGCTATTCGTGTAATAGATTATCCGCCGTATCGTACAAAACGGAATTGTTCGAAAATACATCAATTGTTTAAAACTGTTCACGAGGTAACGACCAGCATTATGTATCACATCACATCCTGTACAAGCGAACGAGGTTTGGAAGATGTCGTAAATTTACGTTGCCATTTTTACCTACTGGAAAGTAATTTTATATAGGAATTTTGTATTTACATTCTTGGATATACAATTTGGAAATGCCAAGGTGTAGATTTCATAAAACGTTCAATAAATTATTTTGCATTTTTATGTGTTTTATTTATATGCTAAGCTATGCCTGTTTTATTATATTTAGACAAAACTCCTGAAGTGCCTCTATGAGTCATTATAATACTTGTACATTCCATGTTATCATTCTCGTATTTGATTAAAGCCAACCAGTTAGCACTAAATTTTGGTCACAGCCAATTCGAGTTTAACTTGTAGGTACCACATCGGGAATTTGTGCAATGCAATATAAAGTGTAAAGTGCTCTATTCCATAGAAAAGTATCAGACTTTTCAATTGAAAAGGTTTTATGAATCAAACAGGCCGTTTTCCTAAAATTAGTCTCTTGTGTTAAAGTATGGCTTGAGTCATTTCCACTGCATGCGAGTTTATATAAACTCGCATGCAGTGGAAATGACAATTCTTTTTTTACATCTTAGTGTAGGTATATACCTACACTAAGATGTAAAAAAAGAATTGTATGGTAATTGCATCTTTTCAACATATTGTAGTTAAGATATGTTGTAATTTAAAATATTTCCTTGACTTTTTGTCACTTAAGTGTCAGATGGCACTGAAAAGAAATTGTCTATAATTAAAACTGTACCTTAATTATAGCGTAGATCCTATCAATATTATTCTGATTTTATATTTACTTGTTACTGCTGATAAAAAGTAGATAATAACTATTTTGATCACATATCATACGCAGAAAGTTATTGTGTTTAGATGTAATAGAGAGTAGAATGCAATGATACTAAATTTAGGTTAGTTGCAATAACAGAATTGGCGTCTCTGCCAATACACCTCTTACATCAAACTAACACAAATGAATTCCTGTCTATTCCTCGGTAAACCAATACTAACCTCCTAATTTTATAGCTCATGAAACATATTACAATGTTTATGTGGTATAATAATTTATTGTGTAAACATTTTGCTAGTCAATGCCGCATAGCGTCGATATTATATATAAATACATACGCTCAAAATAAAACATTATGTACGTAATTTAGTTCTTTATTGAGTTTTGGCGTTGAGATACTGAATTATGCATTCAGTTACCAAAACAACTTGCATAAATATTATGATGTGCTAATATAAATTTCAACTGCTACAGCCCATCTTTATTTTTGAATACATATTTTCTACCAAAAGAAATTGGAGGATAAGTATAATGTATCATGGAATATATATGTCGCAGGGATATATATTGTCAAAACCGTGATATTACAATTTCACTAGTGATGTTATAATTGTGACAACACAACAAAAACGATAGATTGTCTCTCAAATCCGTGTCTTACAATTAACGACCTTGTTTTAGAGACATTGTGATTTATTTTAGAGTTATTTTTTATTGTTTTAATAGCAAGGTTTTTTTTATTTTAAAAGAAATCAAACAAAATCAAATATATAACCTAACCTAACCGCTAGTTAAACGGACCGTTTTGTAAAACGTTGTTGCGTTGTTTAGTAAAATTAAAAAGTGAAATGAGCTCGATTGTAAATCTACAGATGAATTATAATTTATATTAAATAAATTAATTAATATTCTTCTACTTCTTTTGATGATATGGCAATCAGCCGGATCAGCTATTTCTGCCAATGTCAAGTATTTCAAGTCTTCAATTCTAAGTCTTCGAGTTTTCAAGTCTTCGTCGTGATGAAATTAATGATAAAAAATATAAAAAATGTGGATGACATGAAATGGGGACTGTCTTTCGCAAAAACAAAAAACGATCTCAATTATAATATCACTAGTGAAATGTAATATAACGGCTTTGACAATATACCTGTGACGGATACATCACCTCGTTCTTCGCATTTTGACATGCCATTTAGCTATATTTCTTCAGGTCAATAATCATAATTCTGACATCGTATGTTACTACGAACGGACAAATACTATAGACAGATAAAACCTACTTCACACTAGTTATACCACCATCCATAGCTAATTATTGTCCTTAACTATTTGGTGACTTAAATATTTGTAACAAGGGCAAATCAATCAAATGCTTTACTCTATTCATTTTTCATATTTTTTACAAGTAACAAAATATTTCTAAATAAAATAGATCGTGACTTCACTGTATTGAATGTTAATGTGCAAGAGTACGTTTTTCTACAGTTACTTTTCTATCGGAAATTTATTTTATGATCGTGGAGATAAAACATTTTTTACGCATGTAGCATACATCAACCATTTGCTCTGATATACCAACCTACATAGTACAAACGGGGCAAAAGAGAACGATCGAACTACATATATGTATAAACGGGCTATAAAATAGCAGTCATGGAAAATAAAATTATTTACACCACGTATTGGGAATTAGTAATAACAGTTTCCTACTACAGAGCAGCAGTAGAAGACCTTAAGTTTTATAAAATATTATAGCATCTATGTATTAATACGTGAAACAAAAACTATGCACTGCTTTTTACAAAAGATATGCGAACGGAGGAGTATAAAATTTGGTACAGTTAAAGTTTACATAGAGCAGGACTTAAGGAAATTCAAAAAAAGCAAACAATTAAATGAATTATGATCGAATTTCGACCACTGGGCGATCACTTGTTATAATTACTTGATGTAACAATAATATTGTGTTAAAAACTCCTTTGAGTTGATTGAAAAATGGAAGCATTGTAGTATAACTTAATGTCTATTGTTTTGTATTTTATTAATCAGGTTCTTTGAAACTTTACAGTATTTTGATCCCAAAAAGTAGGTTCACCAATTTCACGAGATATATTAAACTTATCAAATTTTCAGATTCATGTTACAATTTGTAAATCACAATGTTTTATATTTTGGATTGTAAACCAACTACTGTAAATAGAACATAGAAAGGATCACATAGAGAATTGAAACTATTGAATCCAATTAATTGATTTCGTCATCGAAAATACACATTACATAATTAAATTCAAAGACAATGACTTAAAAGTTTAATATTTTAGTTACTTTTTTTACTACAGTCGTATCAATTTTTTTGATTGCACTTTTTCAGTTACTACCAAATGTTGGCATTATAAAATTTTTAGTTCGCAAGTAATGACGAAAAACAATTAAAGACGTCCTTAAAGTATATGAAACTATAGGTCGTTAAGTTCTTGTTATTTATTTCTGTAATTAAATTTAGGAGGCATCCACCTCATTTCTGTTTGTGTATTATTGGAATGTTATGTCGTTGTCAGTGTTAGTGACTCACTTCCTTAACGGTGCTTCATTCAAAGTTATTATATTGATTTTATGGATATGAACTGAAACGTGCGCTTATGCATTATGGTATTTACCGAGAACAGAACAGAAAATCAATCATAATACGATCATCTTCAGTTCATCATTATTCAGTCTCTGGAAGCTTTTAGTCACACCCATTTGGTTTCTGACAATAAGTATATTTAGTTATGAGGTTGGTACAAAATAAAATATTTATTAATGTTCAGTTTACGTTCTTATATACGCAATATAATTTAAATTCTCAGTAGCCGTCTTATGTTATGTTTGGTAAATAGAGTTTCCGTAAATAAAGGTATGTTATGATTTCTTTTTAAGCGGAGCATGATGTTTTTGATCTTTATTAACAACCCATAATGTCCCACTGCTGGGCTCGGGTCTCCTCTCATGAGAGGGTTAAGGCCATACGTCCCCACGCTAGCCAAGTGCGGGTTGGGTTTTTTTTTTAAATGATTTTAATTATGAATTCATGAATCTACATATACCTTCGTACTGGTAGTCCAGACAATGTTGATGAAGCATTGAGTCTAATGTTTCAAACAACATACTAAAGACAGTCAACGTAATTTAATTATAACAAAACATTTTGTGCTTTCCTGTCTTCAAAAATAGGACAAGTTGTATTAGACGAGAAGAAAATAAAGGGCATGTGTAGTTTAGCTCGCACGCCTGACGCGCGAAATGACAATGAACAAACTAAATACATTATATAAATGTCAGAAATGTCAAGAATTTGCAGAGAATTCATTTGGACAAGTTCTATTTGAAAGTTAAATTCGTAGATTAAAAATATATTTTTAAATCTAGCCCAAAAATTATTTTGTACTTGTCCACCATATTTTTTCTTATAAAATTAGGAGTAAACCCTATGTCGCAGGGTCCTTTACATATCATTAAAACTGGATCATTTATCAAAGTATATTGCACTTTGATAAATTGAACATCCACAAATTCTTTTTAAGGTTGAAAATGGCTAGAACGATTTCCACGGGTGTGACACTATTAGTCAAAACGATAAAACTGCTATTCAGGTTTAATGTTACGATTCATACCGCGTCCTTGCAATTTCCTTGCTATATGACCCCGTTCAGTAGATGTATCAATTTGTGTCATTCCCTGACAAATATGATTCACAAGCGTCGTCTTCGTCTAGGAAGTGATCGTTGGCTTGCCTTCAGTTTACTCTACGCTTTACTGACGCAGGTGGAACATCAAAGTGTTAGATATTTATAACAAACGTTCAGCACCATTTAGATAATAATAACATTATGAGTAATGACTTTTTCGATAGCATGTAAAGAGGCCAATGATGAAATGATAGTTATAAAAATACATCAAGCCAAACCAAAGTATTTCAAATATGAACTCCATTTGTAGGGACCGTGTGAGTGTGACTTTTATACACGTAGTATAATAAGATAAGAAAATGTTTAAACAGCAAATGTTCTTGTTTTTCCTATAAATAAGGAAGAACGATATTTCAAGAAGATTCACCAAAAGAACTAAAATAACTGGTTTTTTTCATACTATTTTTTTTTATTTTATTTTATTTTTTTAAAGACAACTCCCGCATTAGGATTTACATTCCTGTGTCGCGGGCATCTTTACAAACATACATGAAACGGACACAAAGTACACCCAGACTTAGAACAACAATTTGTGGATCACACAAAGTGTTGTCCCATGTAGAATTTGAACCCACAACACTTGGCGCAGTAGGAAGTGGCGTGGCGACCACTGAAACCACTAGGCCAACCGTGTAGTCAATGTCAGGCTAGCATGTAGTTTTTATGTATTATTTATCTTTTTATTGACATGGACAATACGTTCATGACTCCAGCTTGGATTTAGACTTTGTGTCTTAGTGTATCTGTATAAATAGTCTATATATGTGCTACCGCGAGATTGTTAAAACCAGAAAAAAAAATTGTAATTTATCTCGTGAAATTGTAAACTGTAACATACTACTTACATTTCAACATATTATTTTTAGTTAGATTAAAATCTATCAACGTAAAACCGTCAAATTATGATATAGAATGCGACGGATCGTATCTCGCGCACTGATTGGTTTAACAGTATATGTCCCGCGCCTCCATACCTACTCGTATTTCGTTTGTTGCCGTATGTAAAATATTTTAGTGATTGCAAATTGATTTCATGTTGAAAATACCTCACAGCTTTAGAATTAGTCAAATAAAATTGATGTGGCAGTAAAATGAATTTGTGATTAATCAACGAAGTTCTAACTTAACCTAACTCTATGGCCATAGAACGGCCTACTGTAAAATTGAACAATGAGGGACAGTTGACGGATTGTGATTAAGAGTTTTACTTCGATACATTATAATCTAACGATAAATATTACGTTAAATTGTAAGAAGTATGTCCTAGTTGAAAATCTTTCGACTGTTTATAACCTCGCTAGGTAGATTATAATCTAACTATCTTATGGTAACAGTGAGTAGCAAATACACATCATTTTTCTGAGTCTATCGTACTTTTAATGAGCGGCCAACTATGTCTATGTCTATAACTTTCCAAAGGGTTTACGATCAGAGCCTACGTAAGGTAATTGCAATACTCAATAGTATTAAAAACAATTTTAAAATTCCTCTCCTGTCGGTTGCAAAACCTCTGCTATGAAAAACAGATATAAAGTACGTGCATGTTATATACAATTATTGATTGCGGAACCTAGGGTTTCACCGTGGCTCACGGCGCGATGAAGTGTTAAATCGAACCAACTAAAAACATGAGCACCTACAGAATTTAAGTATGCTCGAGATATTTTGCAGATCTGCAGTAGACTGAAACATTATGGACTATAATTTTATATGGTTACATGACATGTACAAAAATCGTGCACGCATACACCCATACACACACACACACATACACACACACACACACACACACACACACACACACACACTTGCACATATTTTTTTATATTACGTATGATTTACGACTTAATTTTTTTTATGTAACAGTTCTTTTATGTTACATATGCGTGAAATTATTAGAAAGAGTATATACTATATCTACTTTGTTTAGTGTCGCCACGAGCTCTGTCATTATTTGCGCATCAGGATTTGATCTTAAAGTAATGCTGATTGTTCACTCCATCTAGTATATTAAAATTGAATGTAAGAAATGGTTACTATAATATTATGTGATTCAATTTCAGGTTTTAGATGACTATGTATTAGTTTTCCCGTTTGTCGCTGTTTTGATTTTTGGATTGTCGCAAGTGAATCTGCATTGTTATTATGGTGACTACGTGAAGAGATCTGTTAGTAATCTTTGGAACAAAACTACGAATCTACAATGCCATCATCCCTTAATTACTAACTGCGTAATTTTTTTTAATTAATTTTTTATTAATTTCCCAGGTTACTTAATAGTGTAATGAAATGTCTCTTCAAATTTCTTTTATATTATATGTCACAAATTTAGTAAACATAATATACTACTAATTTTAAATACAAGTTGTCGTATTATTTCAGAGCATGCAAGTAGGTGAGGCTATTTACAACAGTCGCTGGTATGAAGCAGGAGCGACCTTGAGAAAATATCTGTTGATTGTTTTTGTTAGGTTAGTTTATCTAATATGTGAGAATATTAAGTACTACTACTTCTATTTATCCCGTGGGTCTCTTAAAACCGAACTAAGGTAAGCTACGTAGGACAAAAGCATTGTAAAGAACAGGATAAATTCATATGAACCCTACGTATACGGCCAGCGTGCTAAGCGGTCAAAACCTTATTCCTACGGAGACGATTTGGTTTAGTAGTATATATTTAAAGGCTGTTGGTAATATGATTTGATGACCTAATTAGCACTTGTAATAGAATGTAAGCGTTGACCAAAAATCTAAACATAATATATGAGTTCATTTAATATTCCACATCAATAAAACCGTGTTACAGCCAGTTCACCGAAGTCACCTTGATGGCATTTGCACGGGTAAGTCATTGTTACTGGTACTGCGACATATATTTGAAGCGGGTAATACTATGTACATTTAGGATTGGTGAACTAGAATATAATAATAATAATAAATATTTCCGACATTTAACACACAACGCCATCTAGTCCCAAACTAAGTAGAGCTTGTATTATGGGTACTAGACAACTAGGGGGCGACGTTACGCGTGTGCCGTACGTCGCCCACATTGAGAGGTCTTAACATCTAGAGACCATGCCCGCTTCAGTGCAGGCAAGCGCTGGGAGGGGTCCGGATGGCGTAAGAAAACGGTTCCCGGATCTCTCCCGTCTCAGCCGCAGAGTGGCACACCGTGGTGGTTTAGTGGATAGTCTGGCTGTAGTCAGTCAGGAGTCCCATACAAAGCGAACCCCCTGTCCCCGCGGTAGGGGGGAGCGAAGTGCGTAAAGGCATTCCAACACGTAAAAAAAAATGGGTACTAGACAACTGATATAATACTTATATACTTTTTTTTTGTAAATACATTCATATCATACATAGAAAACACCCAAACTCCGAAACAAATATTTGCAGATCATACAAACATTTGATCCGACCCGGGAATCGAACCCGAGACCTCAGGAACAGCAGTCGCATACGCTACCGCTGGGCCACCGAGGCAGTTGAAGAAGAAGAATAGTCTTGGAAGATAAGCAATAAGACAATTATATTAAAAATAGTAACCATATATTAACGTAATAACGTAAAATATCATTAAACTATAATTCTTTTTCCACTGTTGAATTCAAACCTTGCTATGTATTTGAATAAAGGTTAGGAAGGAGTTAGACCAAAATTAATGAATTTCTTTTCCTTCAAATTTTTATTACAAAAAGAATTGAAAATAAAATTGGCTTTTCTTAAGAACAATGTTGTAATGCTTTTCGTCTTTCAGATTCTGAGTTTATCGTGGTCTTACTTTGCCGCTTTAAACGAAATGTATCGCAATTAAAATTGAATCGTTTATTGTTAACTTCTTGTGATATAGTCATTATCTATTTCAGAAATGTAATGCACGTTGATACGTAATGTGGAGCAAAATATACTTAATTTATTATCTAAAATTGAAAGCGACTAAAAATTTATTCTTATAGTTTTTATTTCATACCAAAAAAAGGTATTGCAGCAGAAAACTACGGTGAAAATAACTGAAAAACTGAAGATCCAGACAGTGTTATCATCCACGCCAAAAAAGACTAAGCAAAAAGTTGTTTTACACACTTCTTCATATAAATTTGCATGCACATTATTATATATTAATTTATCATTCAGTAATTCACCAGTCAATCCCAAAGGCTAGAAATTAGAACTATGAAATATCAACCTATCGCCATTCAATGCTAAAAGAAGGTCTCATCCAACGAGCTCCAATCGTCCCGGTCTTGGGCAGTCCGCGTCCACCTAGGATGTAGACTGGGCCACCTACCATCCCAGACCCTGTACAGCCAACCTCACCCGCACGTGGTGACCCTGCCCTTACACGACGGCAGCAAAAGATTGTAGAGTAAATAGAATAGGAAAATATACAGTTATGAAGTCATGAATGTAATTGTTATATCATCACGACTGATGACAAGAAATTCTAGTAAAGAGTAGCTACATTTCTTCTTCTTCTTCTTCTTTTGATGAATGGCAATCAGCCGGATCAGCTATTTCTGCCAATGTCAAGTGTTTCAAGTCTTCAATTCTAAGTCTTCGAGTCTTCAAGTCTTCGTCGTGATGGAATTAATGATAAAAAATATAAAAAATGTGGATGACATGAAATGGGGACCGTCTAGCTACATTTCTACGTGATAGGTACTATACAAAAATGTCATTTATAAGTTGTCACTATTCGATGTTTCTGAGATCGTAAAGAGTATAGAGAATGAATTAAATTTTCTTCTTGGATTTTATTGTCTTTTGAACAATTTCTGAGCAAAGCAAACTTTATTTTAACATAAACTATAGTTCTGGGTCAATTTTTTATTATATATATCCTGTTATATTGAAGCGGTTTTCATATGAGGTTATTTTAGTTTCTAGAGCTGATATCGTCTCAGACGTTAAGCAATAGTACACAATAAAAAAGTTACCATACTTTTCAAGTACGATTTTTAATTTTTACAATTGTTTTTGGCGTGTAGGAAAATAAACTCGTTCATGTCAAGGCGATAACTCTCCAAAAAGTTAACAAAAACTGAAAAACACACTATGATGGCTTGCCTATCGTAAAATTGCCATGAGTATTTTAATTTCTTGTTTAAATTTAATGAAACAATATATAGTTTTTTTATGGTATAAGCGGCAAACGAGCAGATGTATCGCCTGATGGTAAGCGATTACCGCCGTCCATGGACACCCACAACACCAGAGGTGTCACAAGTGCGTTGCGGCCTTTGGGGGATGGGGAGGGGGATAGGAGGGGGAGGATTGGGGTAAGGGCCTCCGGTATCCTCATTCACTCGATGAAACACGGCGTAAGCGCTAGTTCACATCGGTTTTCTGTGAGGCCGTGGTATCACTCCGGTTGAGAAGGCCCATTCGTGCCGAAGCGTGGCTCTCCCACGGTAAGACTTAACTCGTTAAATCAATTTTATATTAATCAATTTTTTTTATATTAACTAAACAAGAACGCCTATGAACGAGAATCGCCATTGGGAAATCACAACAGTTGATCTTAACAAAAATGAAACAAAAGTAGGTGACTATGAACATAATATTTCTTTTTATACCGATACATACGATATATCTTGAGATGAGGAAATCCGACTGAATACAAATACTAACCTTCATCTCAATAATACAGATTAGTTTTCTCGCTATAATACCCACTAGCGTTGAGTCGAGAGAAAATGCTGATAACAAATAAATGTTTTGTGTATTTATTTTCCTAAAGAGAACAACTAGAAAATAGGCCTCTCAAATAATGTTCTTTGCTCTATTGTGTTTCTAAAACTAAATTCGTATAACAAACTCCATTTCGTCTAGTTGCGTAACATATTTTGGTTGTAGATTAAAAAGGTCAGATGGTACGTCGATTAACACATACGATGATTGAGAGGGGTGTGCCAAGTTTAATTTCCAGGGGTGTGACTAAACTGTTGTAATTATTGTAAGTAGCATATACGAGATTTTTAATTAAAATTTAGTTTCTGACAAGAATACTAAAGTAAAGCAATACAGTTTAAAGGTGTTAAAAACAGTAAAGTTTAAAGGTATTAAATTAGATAAAATAATTTTCTTAGAAACCATTATTCTGAGAGGTTGAGATATATATTTGCTTGCTAGATAGCAAGCAAATATATATAAAGGAGGAAGGAAATAATAAAAATTACACAACATTACAGTATATGTTTATCATTTGACTTGCGTTCGTTGATTCAACACACATGGTTTACATAAATATTTAACGTGAAGTAAAACACTAATAATAATAGTTGAAATGTTAACATCATGAGTTGTTTTGATTTATCATCATCAACCTATCATAGTCCACTGATGGACATAGGCGTCTCCAATTTCACGCCACTTGATTCGATCCTCGGTTTCTCGCATCCACCTCCTGCCAGCCGTCTTGCGCAGATCGTCACTCCAACTGGCCTGTGGACGTCCTACACTTCGTTTGCTGTTTTGATAATTATATAATAAAGTATAACTAAATAAAAAAATATACTAAAACAATCAAATTTTTCTACTGAATGATGCAATGATAATTTGACAGGCGTATCTATAAGATATTGTGAGTTTAAACAAAATCAAACGGAGTCATTTACCGACCTGGTAGTAGTCAGGAGTTGGATAGCAACATATCTAACAATAACTACGAGTTCATGAAATAACATGAGCATGACCTGTAACTAAACATTGACTTTATGGGATTTATTGTCGATTGTGGAAGTTAGACCACCAAAAATGATTTTTTGACAATTGACTGAATTAACTATGTAGGGACAGCAGATTTCTCAACAAACGAATACTACAGGGCATGGATAAAAATTAACGTCACAATAATTTAAATAAGTAACTTAGTATGGAACCAATGAGAGTTAAACTAACTTGAATTAGTATTAATAGTGACAGGGGTCGGGCGTCATGCGTTATTATAGTGCGAATAAGCGTAAAAGAGAGTTTAGTTTCATAATTTACCTTACTTAATGTTGTAATACACGCTTAAAACATTACCTAAGGATACTTAAGTTAAATGAGGGCAATATTAAACACGTGACACGCAACTAACACTAAAGTAAGATTAATAATGTTCTTCTGTAAAAAAAAACCATTAATCAACATACAGTTAATTAATAATGAATTTTCGGCCCATTATATGTATTTAATTTCGACGCAGTAAAATTGAAACGAGTAAAATTCTTAAGAGTGGTGGCTGTATTTTTTTATCTAAGTACTCCTATCAACACTCCCTACGAACTTGGCAACTTAGGAATGTAATAGTTTTAAGTCGAAAAAAAATAAAATAGTTAGTTATGTTATTAGTTTTAGAAGTAGGTTTAAGTCATGACAAGGCCAGTTGATGTTTCTGTTTTGATAGTGTCAAGAGTCTAGAACTCTAGAATCCCAAGACAGATGTTTATAAATACGTAGTATAGACGTGTCATAACACGAGTTTAATCATTTTTGAGCATCTAGTGTATCGCTATGTACTTTCTTAATCTATGTAGTGTAATCGTTATTACTTTTTCATTTAACTTATTAAATGTAGGTTATTGTGAATTTGAACCTCATAATGTTATCAATGCTCTCGTCATTTAATTGGTATGATTCAAGGTACTAAACTAAGCGAGGCGATGCTTCACGTCATAATTAAATTATTTTGTTGATCAATAAACAGTTTATTTTATGTCATGAGGAGCCATGTACAGGTTAACATGCAAGACACTTCATATTTTAATAATCTTTGTCCGGTTTTAAACCACATTTCTTGAAACATATAGGTATCAGCCCGCAATACTTGACTATCAAAAAGAATACTGTACAGAGATGAGGTCAAAACAAATGTTGGTGTTTTCTGATTCACAGTTCTGAACTTTTTTAAACTTAAACTCAAAAACATCTTTGACTATAGACTAAAGTCATGGATCAACACAAACACCTATTGTGTTTGTGTTGATAATAATCTGTTTGAATAATAATTGGCAAAATAAGGCCAATTAATTATACACTCACCCATTTCTAAGGGGCTTGAGCCTTAAGAAAGGAAAGGGAAACAAACTTACGATAGTTACCTAAACATGCACACACAACTATCATACCTTTTTATAGTATAAATAAAAAGTAAAATGTACTCGATTGACAATCTACGGTTTAATTATAATGTCACTAGTGAAATTGTAAAATTATATAACGACTTAGATGTATTACACCAACTCGTACTTCGCATTTTGACATGCCACTTTGCAATATTTCTTAACGTCAATAATTATAATTCTAACGTTGCATGTTACTACGAACAGACAAATACTACAGACAGATAAAATCTACTTCACACTAGTTATACCATCATCCATAATTAATATTTGCTCATAACTATATGGTGGCTAATACATTTATAACAAGAACGCAATATTTGTGCCATACTCCTTATCTATTATATTGTCTATTTCGTTTTTAATAAAATTCTTCGCTCAATTCATTGTTCATAGTTTTAAAAGTATCAAAATATTTCTATGTGAAATCGATCATGACTTCACTGTATTGAAAGTATAAGTATGACAGTAAATTTGTCTACAGTTACTTTACTATGGAGAATTGATTTTATGATCGTGTAGATAAAACATTTTTTACGCATGTAGCATACGTCAACCATTTGCTCTTATATACCAACCTACATAGTACGAACGGGGCAAAAGAGAACGATCAAACTACAAATATAAGCAGGCTATAAAATATCAGTCATGGTCAATAAAGATACATACACCACGGCATCGTTGTAAATCCATATTGATGGCGAAGCGGTAGTGCAAATATTTTTACTAGGATAGCAGCATATAATAACAGTATTCATTATAGCAAAACCAAGAAGCTCAACGATACTTTTCAAGCGATTTGTACTCGCATGTTCACGATGGGTTTTATTACATAGAGAATGCTCAGGATTAATGTGTTTGTGTGAAAAGAATGGAAGAAGATCGCAGTTACATAACATAGGTTTTAAGAGATAATGCTTCATATTTCATGATGTATTATGGATAAATTTCATTCTCTAATGAGTAACTTTATCAAACACACATTTCGCACACACTTGTGCACTGTAATATCTCCTGCGTAGTTAACTGATCTCCGTTGAGACTGGCGGAGTGGCCGTGATAGGGTAGGAGAACATCATCACATCATCATCATCAAACATCATAATGGTAAATAAAATGTGTTATTTTTAAAGCAATAAATAGTATATATATTATTATGTTAATTTTACTTTGGGAATGATTAATAATAGTTTACTACTAGAGTGCAGCAGTAAGTTTTTTAAAAAAATATTTCATATTATTATATATTAAATGTGAGGCAAAATCTTTGTAACATTTTTTACAAAAATTATGCGAATGGAGGAGTATATAATTTGGTACAGTGAAAGTTTATATGAAGGAGAACTGAAAAAAATTGAAAAAGGCGGGCAATAAAATGAATTATGGTTGAATTTCGACCACTCGGCGACCACTTGTTATGATAACTTGATGTAACTTGTGTTAAAACCTCCTTTGAAAAATGGAAAAATGGCGGTGCTGTAATATTTTTAATGTCTATTATTTTGTATTTTATGAATCAGGTTCTTTAAAACTTTACTGTATTTGAGATACTTTCTGAAATCACCAAAAAGAAGGCTTTCAATTTTACGAGATATATTAAAGTTATCAAATTTTTAGATTCATGTTACAATTTGCAAGCCATAATGTATTATATTTAAGATTGTAGATTTGTTTTTATTGTAGAATGTTGTTTATCGTATATTTGTAGATTGTGTATCTAAATAAAGCTTATAAGGATCACATTAATAATTTAAACTATACTCCAATTGATTTGGTTATTGAAAATAAATATTAGGTACTTAATTAAATTCATAGACAATGATTTAAAAGTTTAATTTTTAGTGTCTTTTTCTACTACAGTAGTATCAATTTTTTTGATTGCACTTTTTTACTTGTTACGACCAAATGTTGGCATTATAAAATTATTTGTTGGCGAATAATGAGAAAATTGTTAAAGATGTTCTTTCGGCATATAAAAATATACTGTAAAGTTCTTGTTATTTATTTCTGTAATTAAATTTAGGAGACATCCACCTCGTTTCTGTTTGTGTATAAGTGGACTGTTATGTAATTGTCAGTGTTAGTGACTCACTTCCTTAACGGTGTTTCATTCAAAGTTATAATATTGATTTTATGGACATGAACTGAAACGTGCGCTTACGCATTGGTATTAACCGAGAACTGAAAATCAATCACAATACGATTATTCAGTTTCTGGAAGCCTTTAGTTACACCCGTTTGGTTTCTGACAATAAGTATATTTAGTTATGAGGTTGGTACTAAATAATATATTAATCAATGTTTAGTTTACACACACGTGATATAATTTAAAGTCTTAGTAGCCGTCTTACAATAATGCCAAACATATGTTTGGTTTACCTGTAAATAAAGGTATTGAATGATTTCTTTTTAAGAGGAGGATGATGATGTTGATGAAAACCTAAATCTTTAAATGATTTTAATTATAAATTCATGAATCTACACATTCGCAATGAGTGTGGTGACCACTACTCTTGGATTCTGATCATGCTTTTCATTGTGGCGACTTCTACATACAGCGTCAACATAAATATATGACAACGCCATCCACCGAAGATACACTGAACTACGGAGTAACGTAGTGCACGAAGAAGCTACGAATCCTGCATCGCGCAATAGATTCTTTTCTCAGATTAGTTTTGTTATAAAAGATCAGATCAGATCAGATTACTTTTGTTATAAAAGAATCTCATGTTAAATTTAGAACTAAAATACTTTTGAAGTACATGAAACACTGTGTAACAAATTACTTATGTGAAAAATTACTACAAAGGAATATAAGATTTTAAGAATTAAATTGCATCGGTGGCGCAGTGGTAGCGTACGCGACTGCTGTCCATGAGGTCTCGGGTTCCAATCCTGGGTCGGACCAAATGTTTGCATGATCTGCAAATAGTTGCTTCGGAGTTTGGGTGTTTTCTATGTATAATATGTATGTATTTACAAAAAAAAAGTATTTATGTATTCATATCTGTTGTCTAGTACCCATAATACAAGCTCTGCTTAGTTTTGGACTAGATGGCGTTGTGTGTTAGATGTCCGAAATATTTATTTATTTATTTTTAAATCTAGCCCAAAATTTTATTTTCTCTTGTCCCAATTTTTTTTTTAAATTAGGAATAAGTCCTGTGTAGCAGGGTACTTTATATATATACCATGAAAACTCATTTATCAAAGCACTTTGATAAATGAACATTCACAAATTGTTTTTAAGCTTGAACGTGACTTGAACGATTTCCACGGGTGTGACACTATTAGTCAAAATGACAAAACTGGTATTCAGATTTAATGTTACGATTTATGCCGCGCCCTTGTGATTTGCTTGCTATATGACCCCATTCAGAGGATGTATCAATTTGTGTCATTCCCTGAGAAGTATGATTTATAAGCGTCGTCTTTTTCTAGGAAGTGATCGTTTGCTTGCCTTCAGTTTACTTTACGCTTAACTTACGCAGGTGGAACATCAAAGTGTTAGATATTTATAACAAACGTTCAGCGCCATTTAGATAATAATAACATTATGAGTAATGACTTTTTCGATAACATTAAAGTGGCCAATCATGAAATGATACTTATAAAAATAAAACAAAACTAAAGTACTATAAACATAAATTTCATTAATAGGGACTATGTGGGTGCGATTTTTACACACTTAGTTTATTATAATAAGATAAGAAAATGTTTTAATAGCAAATGTACTTGTCTTTCCTTTCGAAAACAAAGCACGACAATTCAAGAAGATTTATTTAAAAACTAACTCGATTTTTTTTACATTATTCTACATAATACCAGGCTGGAATGTAATTTTTATGTATTATATATCATGGACCAATGTTCATAACTCTCCAGCTTGTAATTTATCTCGTGAGATTGTAAACTGACAAAAAATTATAAACTGTAAAATACCTCTTTACAATTTAACGTATTATTTTTAGTAAGATTATACAATCTATCGAAGTGAGACCGTCAAATTGTGATATAGTTCGTTTCTTGTGCACTGATTCGTTCGTTCAACAGCATATGTCCCGCGCCGCCATACTACTCGTTAATTTGTTTGTTGCCGAAAGTAAAGTATTTGTGTGATTGCAAATTGATTTCAGGTTGAAAATACCTCACGGCTTTAGAATTTGAAATAAAATTTTTGTGGCAGTAAAATAAATTTATGATTAAGTAATCTAAGAAGTTTTAACTTAACCTAACCGACCTCTATGGCCATAGAAAAGCCTGCTGTAATGGCGTGACAGATTGTGATTTAGCGGTTTTACTTCGATATATTGTAATCTACCGAAAAATATTACGTTGAAGTGTCGCAGTTGACAATCTATAGACGGTTTACAACCTCGGTAGGTAGATTATAATCTAACGGCATTTATAATCTTATGGTGACATATAAAAGTGCAAAAATTACCAAGTAATTTTGACACTTATCTTAACAGTGAGTAGCAAATATACGTTATTTTTCGAGTCTATCGTAACTCTAATGAACGGCCAACGATCTATGTGTCATATAAGTCTACATTAAACAGACTTCAGTTCGTTTAAAAAAGTGTCCACAGGGTTTCCAATCAAATGCCCCTTTAGGTAATTGAAATACTTAATATTGTTAATAAAAGTATTAAAATCCTCTCTTATCTTTTGTAAAACCTCTGTTATGAAAACCAGATATCAAATACGTGTATGTTATACACAATTATTCTGTATATCTATTACAGGACTCAAGTATGCTCGTGAATCTTTGCAGATCTGCAGTAAACTGAAATATTATAGACTATAATTCTATATGGGTACATGACGTATACAAAAACACACGCACACGAATATACAAACACACACACATGTACACATAGAAAAACTTTATGTCAACTTTGATATTAAGATTTGTGTAATTTGGAGAGATAAATTTAAAAAAAATATTGTATCCATTACTGACAACCACTCCACCATAATATTGCTAAAATAAAAACATTGAAAAGTGTTACAAACCTTGTGTTGTGTTAAACCATCTAATTAAAGATGAGATAGAAAAGTCCATCTAATTGTTCATAATTCGAGTTCCATGTACAATATATATAACATTGTTTGTGTACACTTGAGTCCTAAGGATATTAGTGTTCTCTTCAATTATTATTTATTAATCCACTAATTACCTTTTCAAGTTTATAAAACTACCAATTATATTCTAATTAGTAATGTGTTATTGATGGCAGTGTCAAAGTAATTGCTGTTTGTATTGTAACTATTTATCCAATAATTCAATACCTTCAATACTTTATTAAGATATTATTACATATACAGGAGGTGCCTTTTCTCACGTAATTATTATACATACTCATTGAAAAAAGACATAATATGGTAACATAATTACGAAATTAACTCTGTCCGTTTACTTTTGTTTTTTGCTTTTTAATAAATAGCTTTATTTAGGAGCTTGTAGTCACACATAAGACTATGTCAGCTCCATCCTACATTCACATCTAAATCTAAATTACCTATATTTAAATAGTAAAACATACTTATTTGCAATACACTGCGATACAGTCTATACTTCAAAGAATTTGTGATTAGTCACAAATTACAGGATTCAAAAACTTTTTTGCGTAGAACGTGTCTAGATCGTAGTTTATGAGCTAAAGTGTATTTCCTACTAAGAATTTTATCGGCACACCATGGAACACGAGGAAGATCACTATGAATTGTTTTATCTCAATTTTGTTAAAAAGATAGATTGGATCTTGGAGAAAGACAGCTCTAGAAACAGCGGTGAAAAACGGTGTGAAATAGCGCCAGCGTTGTGTTTCACCGAGTAATTGAAGATACCGGAGGATGGAGAAGGAGGCGGAGATCAACTTCTTGAAAATAAACAGGCACATATATTTTAAATTTTACTGTTATTTAAACCAAATCTCCTTACCAACTCTAACTTTTCTACTTTTTCGCATATCTTATTGACTAGTGAAACGGTAAGATGTCTAAATTTATATTTTGCTGACATATCAATCAACCGCTATTCACTGCTGAGCAAAGGTCTACCCCACGGACCGCCAACTAACTATACTTTGCTAAATAGTAATTTAATTCCACGTTTTTCAATATGGTTTTATACTAATCAAAAAAATTATCGTAGTTTTTAATTTATTTTAAATAAAATTATATATTAGGTGAGTATTTATGAAGTTGATTTACCTGTCTGTGTAGTTTGAATAATAATTTATCAAACCACAACGTCCTTTAGCAGGTATACCGCTTTAACTCGGTAATTGAGCAATTCAACTTAAATTATGGAATATCACTCTACTTCGTAGCTAATCACCATCGAATGTGTTCATAATTTCATTACTTTCTAAAGAGGGGTAATAATGGAGCCTCAATTTCTAAATTTTATTAAAAAAGTAGACAGTATCTTTCAGTCTTGTGGTATGTCTATTACCAAAGAGGACACTAATCGACCGTTCAATCGTTTTAAATACCATTGGACGTTTTTCTTTAATCTATTAGCTCTGCAGTACGGTATCTTCGCTCAAATTGTTTGGATAGTTTTGGCTATGGTTGAAGGCATAAGTTTGTTAGAAATCACTTTTATACTGCCTTGTTTGACCATCTGTCTGCTTGGAGAATTTAGACTTGGCTACTTTATATATCATATCGATTCCATTAATGATGTAATTAATTGTTTGAAAACATTAGAGATAGCAAATAGACCTAATGGAAAATATTCCGAAGAAGAACATAATGTTTGGTTTAATTTCCTAAAAAATATTACTAATTTGCTTCGATCCACGTCTTACTTAGGTGTTGTAGGTTTCATTGGGGGAGCTTTGGTTGTAATGGTAACACATTATTACGATTCTGGAGAACTTAAGTTCGTGTTGCCTTTTATAGGCTGGTATCCATTTGATAGTTTTGACATACATTTTTACCCACTGGCATGTGTTCAACAAATTCTATCCGGTAAGTGCATTACGCATTAATTTGTTTACGAAAAAAATAATATTACTACAGTAGCTTAATAATAACGTTATAGTAAACCTTACTTTTATCACATAGTTTTCATGGAATTTATATTTGTATCTTGTTGGTGGTTTAAGCAGTCGCCAAGTCGCTTTCTACTGCGCCAAGTGTTAAGGGTTCAAATCCCAAAGGAGACAACTTTTTGAGTAATCCAAAAATTGTTGTCCTTAGTCTGGGTGTTCGTTTCATGTATATTTGTAAAGCCCTCGCGATGCAGGACATAATAATATAGTCCTAGTCCGGCAGTTGTCTTAAAAAAACAATAAGATGCCCTGTCAACTTTTACATACAGCAAGTTTTAAGAGTAATGATTATATCACCAATACCGTATAAAAAATAATGACATTATATAGCTCAGCATAGACGTTGTATCAATTCTTGAAGAAAAACAACAGATTAAAAAAATGCTGGTATATAGTTAAATTTATTTTAATCTCCTTTGTTATATTCTTGTATATTTCAATCTATTTAATTTTGCTTTGAACTTTTTTATCTTTTCTGCTCTGTTGTCTGTTCTCTTCGACTCCATTATATTCTGTTCTATTCTTACAAATTCACCATTCTTCCAGCTTGGATGGCAATCATTTCTATTATTGGACCAGATTGTTTTTTCTTCACCTGCTGCACTTTTATTCACCTACAATTCACTATTTTACAACAAGATTTGGAAAAAATTGTAAAAGAAGATTTACAGAATAATAAGATATCATATAGCGAAGAAGAATTTGTGGACATAGTGAATAGACACCGAGAGCTTATAAGGTAATGTCAGTATAAAAATGAAAACTATGCATACCTTAACACAATTTCAAATAACGTAGTGCTATACTCATACATTTAGTAGTAGAAGGTTCATTATAAAGATTACTTTATAACTATTTAAACAATTTCGTAACAACTTCTTTATGTTACAGATGTGTGAAATTATTAGATGGGGTGTATTCCATATCTACTTTGTTTAGTGTCGCCACGAGTTCTGTCATTATTTGCGCATCAGGATTTAATCTAAAAGTAATGCTGATTGTTCACTCCCTCTGGTATATTAAAATGAATGTAAGAAATGGTTACTATAATATTATGTGATTCAATTTTAGGTTTTAGATGACTCTGTATTAGTTTTCCCGTTTGTCGCTGTTTTGATTTTTGGATTGTCGCAAGTGAATCTACACTGTTATTATGGGGACTACGTGATGAGATCTGTAAGTAATCTTTGGAACAAAACTATTCTCTAACTCAGTAAAAAACTCATCATGCTATTTAATAGGGTAATAAAATGTCTCTTCATTATTTCTTTAATAATATGTATCACAAATTTAGTAAACATAATATACTACTAATTTTAAATACAAGTTGTCGCATTATTTCAGAGCATGCAAGTAGGCGATGCTATTTACAACAGTCGCTGGTATGAAGCAGAAGTGACCTTGAGAAAATATCTGTTAATTGTTTTTGTCAGGTTAGTTTATCAATATGTGAGAATATTGAGTACTACCACTCCTATTTATCCCGTTGGTCTCGAAAAACCTCGGACTAAGGAGGTAAGCTACGTAGGATGACAGCGTTGTAAAGAATAGGATAAATGCATACGAACCCTGCGCATCCGGCCAGCGTGCTATATTAGGCCAAAACCTTATTTCTAAGGATCTCCTATATATATATTTCTAAGGCATCTGCCTATGTTCAGCAGTATATAATTAATGGCTGTTGATGATATGATGTGATCACCCAATGAGCACTTGTCATATAATGTAAGCGTTGATCAAAAATATTGTATAAATGTAGTATATGAGTTCATTTGATATTCCAGATCAATGAAACCGTGTAAGTTTACAGCCAGTGGTTTCACCGAAGTCAACTTGAAGACGTTTGCACGGGTAAGACATTGTTACTGGCACTGCTACATATATTGGAAGCGGGTAATACTATGTACATTTAGGATTGGAGAACTAGAATAGTCTTGGAAGATAAGTAATAAAATACTAATATTAAAAAAGTAACCATTAATGGAAATACCTATTTATATTAATGTGTAATATTAACTATGATTTTTTTTCCACTGTTGAGTTCATATCTCGCTACGTATTTGAATAAAGGTCAGGAAGGAGTTTTTATTAACTTTCTTGTTTTCATATTTTATGTAGGGACTTTTAATCAAACATGATTATGCCAGCTTAGGAAGGAGTAAGACCAAAATTAATGAATTTCATTTCCTTTAGTTTTTTATTACAAAAAAGAATAAAAAATATGGCTTTTTAAAAACAATGTTATAAGATGCTTTTCGTCTTTCAGATCCTGAGTTCATCGTGGTCTTACTTTGCTGTTTTAAATCAAATGTATCGCAATTAACATTGAAACGTTGATTGTTAACTTCTTCTGGTATAGTCATTATCTATTTCAGAAATGTAATACACGTTGATACGTACTGTGTAGCAATAAAAAAATATTTTATTGACAATAATTTAAAGCGACAAAATGTTGTAACAATTTCAAATAATATTTTCGTTTTTATTTCATATTAAAAATGGTATTGCAGCAGAAACTAATGTGAAAGTAACTGGAAAGCTGAAGATTCAGACCTTGTAACCATCTTTGCCAAAAAATGCACATTAATATATATCAGTAATTCCAACAGTCGATCCTCAATGATATTGGGGACACAAAGGCTAGAAAGTAGAAATATGAAATATCAAATTATCGCCGTCCACTGCTGAACGAACCTCTCCCCCAAGGAGCGACAACCATCCCGGTCTTAGGCAGTCCGCAGCCATCCAGGATATAAGCGGGGCCACCTACCGTCCCCGGCCCCGTACTGCCCGTGGTGCACCTTGACGAACAACAGACGATGTGGTGGTATGACCACAATACTTACTACGAGAGTCAAAAATTTTATTCTTGGTGACGGTCAACAGCGTCACCAGATAAATGACTCACGTCAATGCGGTCACCAACCCGCCAGCCAAGCGTGGTGATTATGGCAATAATCCCCCATGGACTGCAATCAAAAGTTTAGAAAGATGATGATAAATTAATATATTAGATTTAAAATGTATAAAATATGTCAAATCGATTATCATGCAGTTTTGGAATACAAGGGTAATTCAAATAAAAAAGTCTATCTAAGTATTCTTTAAGGTTACTTCTCATCCATAAAAAAATATTTGTTTAGGTTAGGATCATTCTTAGATCGGCGCACCGGTGTGGGTGTCGGCTCTGACCGCCCAGAATAAGGCACGCCTCTGGCGACCTCAGAGGGTATTGGCGGTCAGAGCCATACGCAAATACCGCACGGTGTCGACGGAGGCGGCGTGCGCCTTGGGCGGAGCACCCCCGTGGGATTTGGAGGCGGAAGTGCTCGCCAAAGTTTATCGACGGGTGGCTGAATTCCGGGTGGAGAGTGGCGTTCGCCCTCCGCCCGAAGAGGTACGCAAGTGGCGTGAAGCCGCCCGTCGAGCCACGATGGCTCGTTGATCTTCGCGGCTAAAGGCTCCACGTGCTGGCTTCACCACCGTGGAGGCCCTCCAGCCGGTCATCCTCGAGTGGACAGGGCGGCAGCACGGGACCCTTTCATTCCGATCGACGCACGTGGTTTCCGTGCACGGTTGCATTGGAAAGTACCTGCACTCGGTCGCCAGGAGGAATTGAGTCCCGCCTGCCACCACTGCAACTGCAGTGAGGACTCAGCCCAGCACACGCTGGCGGTATGCCCCGCTTGGGCGCCGCAGCGTCGGGCCCTCACTGCAGTCATCGGAGGAGATCTCTCGCTGCCAGCCGTCATACTCTCCATGGCTGGCGGCGAGAGCAGTTTTTTTAGAGGAAGTCATCTCGCAGAAGGAAGCGGCGGAGAAGGCCCGGAAGGACGACTTCCACTCGGACCCGGTCCGCCGCCGGTGAACCGGGCGGCGGAGGCGCGCCTACCAGCGCCTCATGCCGCCCTGAGTGTGGCCGCGGATAGGGGGCGGGTTTTTCCCTCCATCCGCTTCACAGGCCAGTCGCGAGGAGCCGACGTTACGCGTGTGCCGTACGTCGCCCAAAATGAGAGGATATAACATCTGGAGACGGTGCCCGATTCGGTGCGGGCAAGCGCTGGGAGGGGTCCGGATGGCATAAGAAAGCGGTTCCCGGATCCCTCCCGTCTCAGGCGCAGAGTGGCACACCGTGTGGTTTTAGTCGGTTCGATTCCGACATACCGCCCTGATGCAAACCCCGGTGGGGTGAAGGTCCGAGGGGGTTTTCACAGGTAAAAAAAAGGATCATTCTTAGATATCTTGAAAAATTGCTTTTACGCGGCGGAGACGAAAGCGAAAGCTTGTAGAGTAAATAGGTAAAGAAAAATATACAGTCATTAAGTCATGAATGTTATAGTTATACCATTACGACTGGTGAAAAAGAATTCTAGTAGAGAGTAGTTACATTTTTACGTGATTGGAAAGGTACTATATAAAAACGTATTTGAAAACTGGACTTTAGCATAAACAATATCTTTTAGTGAATTTATTAAACTCGATTTTTTTTGATATAGTGGGCAAACGAGTAGACGTGTCGCCTGATGGTTAGCGATTACCGCCGCCCATGGACACCCGCAAGATCAAAGGCGTCAAAAGTACGTTACCGGCTATTTTAGAAGGAGTACGTTCTTTTCTTGAAGGTTTGAAGGTCGTATTGGGCGACAGACAGACTTGATTCCACAGTTTCGTTGTGCGAGGCAGAAAGTGTCTGGAAAAGCGCACCATCTAGATGATGGAGATGATATTTCTGTCACTTAGTATGATAACTGAAAGAGGCGGCAGAAATCAGTCCGGAGCTTGGAGCACTACCCATGATAAATACGGTAGAAGATGCATAGCGAAGCTACATCTCTCCACAGCGCCAAAGAGTCTAGCCAAATTGAACGTTAAGAGTTGAAATAAATAAATTGTTTTGTTGAATAATATACCAGTCATTATGCAAGACACTTCATATTTTGATAATCTTTGTCTTATTTTAAATTTCTTCGTTCTTCTGAACAAGACTAAAACTAAAAAATATATATACTGAAGCATTTAGCTACAAGCCTGCAGTACTTGACCGTCTATCAAAAAGAATACTTAAGAGAGGAAACGGTAAACAAACTTACGATAGTTACCTAAACATGCACAAACAAATGTCATATCATTTTATTGTATTGATTCTTTTATTAAATCACTGACATAAGAACGTTGATATCATCATAATCCTGATAACAATCCACTGCTGGAGAAAGGCCTCTCCATAGACATCGTAGTTGATTTTTATCGGTCTGTCTCTCTGTCATGTTTTCACTACTAAACCAGTGCACCTATTGTAATTTAATTTTACATGGATATACTTTACTTCTTGAGGAAGGTCAAGGGCTACTTTTCACGCGATAACCGACATACACGTCGGTGAAACTTGAATTTCATGAAGTTGGCATTACACACACAAGTAACCCCACCGACCGTAGATTAGTAGACCTGACGATAACAATTAACTTTACTAAATTTCTATGGGGAACATTTTGGTTGGCCTAGTGGTTTCAGTTGTCGCCACACCGCTTCCTACTGCGCCAAGTGTTGTGTTTATTCCTAATGCGGGAGTTGTATTAAAAAAAAGAAAAAGAAAAAAAATGGTTACTCTTGAATATCGTTAATCTAATTTTTTTATCAATGTCACTGACTTAGAAATATATTTAGTGTAATCGTACTAGCTTGTTGTTAATTTAAAAATAAGACATTAGTTTTGTCAAAACATAAGAATATATAGTTCATCTAATCTAAGACTAATCTATCTAATCTGTAGACTTCAGAATCAGAGACAGAACTTTCTATAGACGCAACACACATAATATCAGTAATTATAAGGTTATTTTATTTTATTACTAGATGTACATTATTTATCTTTATATATTTATCTGTCAGAAGTGTCATACTTCTTCGATTAGATGGACTACAATGCCGGACAGCCCGAAATGTTAATCTTCAAAATATGTCTTAAGTTTTGAAAGGAGTTTTTTGTTATTCCTATTCCATTTGATCAAAAAGATTTCCAAAAAAGTTCAGAATAAAAATTATTTTGCAGTCGTTTAAAAATCATAATATCAAACAAATCAACTATTTTTACACATGAAAAACATATAAACTAATATTATCCACAGCGACAATCTTGCGATAATGAATGGATTCTAAATATTTATACGTTACGGCGATACGTCTGCTTGTTTGCCAACTATTGCATATAAAAAAATTTGGGCACACCACTGTGCCTTACACTAAATATGTTCAGGTGAAATAAATCGAAATATGCACGCAAGAAATGCAGTATTATTGCGTACTTTCGTAGAAACAATGTAGTTAGTAATCAAATTTAATACCCAATGTATGATTGTTTTATTATTTTTCCCTGATTAAAGTAAAACGCGAACGCGACCGTTCCATTGATTCCAGCAGAGATATTAAGATTGTGTGTTTTGTGGTATTAGACATAAATATACAGACTGCGAATGAAGCAACACCATCTGTTTTTGATTTGATTATTTCTACAAATAAATACAACATGGAAATTTTGTTTCGTAAGCAGACTATTTACATCAACAGCTTTTAATTATCCAGTACTAAACATAGGCCTCTATATAGAAAGAAGATTTTGATCTACGAAATCATCTACTATACTATAGGCAATTCCTTAAAGCAATAAGACGACGATAGTAAAACAAGAACTTGATTTCCTTTAAATCCTAGTTTGTTTTTCTTTTATCAACTGTACCTATTTTATTTAGTCTATATTTTTAAACGCTTTAAAAAAGGGAGGAGGTTCTCAGTTCAATTGTTTTGTTTTCGTGTTTGTTACCTCAGAATTGGGTGAACTGATTTTGAACTTTCTTTTTTATTTGAAAGCTGGTGNAGTAGTCGCCACACCGCTGCCTACTGCGCCAAGTGTTGTGGGTTCAAATCCTACATGGGACAACACTTTGTGTGATCCATAAATTGCTGTTCTAAGTCTGGGTGTACTTTGTGTCCGTTTCATGTATGTTTGTAAAGATCCCCGTGACACAGGAATGTATATTCCGAATGCGGGAGTTGTCTTAAAAAAAAAGAAAAAGAAAAAAAAATTCTTACTCTTGAATATCGTTAATCTAATTTTTTTATCAATATCACTGACTTAGAAATGTATTTAGTGATATGGTGATAGAAGTTTTTTTAGATGTCTGATATTCTTCAATCTGTCATACTTCTTCGATTAGATGGACTACAATGCCGGACAGCCCGAAAATGTTAATCTTCATAATATGTCTTAAGTTTTGAAAGGAGTTTTTCTGTTATTCCTATTCCATTTGATCAAAAAGATTTCCAAAAAAAGTTCATAATAAAAATTATTTGGCAGTCGTTTAAAAATCATAATATTAAACAAATCAACTATTAGAAATAGTTGATTTGTTTGTTGACATGAAAAACATATGAAGTAATATCATCGACATCGACAATCTTGCGATAACGAATGGATTCTAAATATTTATACATTACGGCGATACGTCTGCTTGTTTGCCAACTATTCCATATAAAAAAATTTGGGCACACCACCACCCATATGGTGGCAAAATAAATCGAAATATGCACGCAAGAAATGCAGTATTATTGCGTACTTTCGTGGAAACAATGTAGTTAGTAATCAAATTTAATACCCAATGTATGATTGTTTTATTATTTTTTCCTGATTTAAGTGAAACGCGAACGTGACCGTTCCATTGATTCCAGCAGAGATATTAAGATTGTGTGTTTTGTGGTATTAGACATAGATATACAGACTGCGAATGAAACAACACCATCTGTTTTTGATTTGATTATATTTACAAATACATACAACATGGAAATATTGTTTCGTAAGCAGACTATTTACATCAACAGCTTTTAATTATCCAGTACTAAACATAGGCCTCTATATAGAAAGAAGATTTTGATCTACGAAATCATCTACTATACTATAGGCAATTCCTTAAAGCAATAGGACGACGATAGTAAAACAAGAACTTGATTTCCTTTAAATCCTAGTTTGTTTTTCTTTTATCAACCGTACCTATTTTACTTAGTCTATATTTTTAAACGCTTTAAAAAAAGGAGGAGGTTCTCAGTTCAATTGTTTTGTTTTCGTGTTTGTTACCTCAGAATTGGGTGAACTGATTTTGAACTTTCTTTTTTATTTGAAAGCTGGTGCTTCCTATATGGTCCCATTTCAATTTGGTACATTTATTGAAGTTGATTATTTTTGGTCAATTTTTTATCAAACATAGTTAAAAAAAACCTTATGTAATGTCATTTCATTTTATCCGTTGTTGATTAGAATAGATAGTGTAATGTAGTGAAAATGTATTTGAGATGCTGACGAGAGAACTCGTCTTTTGTTAAAAAAAATATATTGGAAATTCAATAAAAATTGTATTATTATATATTGATATTTTTGTTAACAGGACCTTCTTGATTCACATCTCTGGCGTGTAAGATATTATAATAACTGTATCAAACCTTTAATATAGTTTGTCTGACATTTAAATAACATTCTATGCTCCGCTTATATTCAATGTCGGTGAAATTAAAATATTTGAGATCTTAGATACGTAACTATATTTACTGTTCACCTTTATTGCCATTACTGAAGTCTGAAGATGAAATACATTTAGAAGTTTATAGCGCAATAATATAACAGAACATAAAAACATTACATTTATTTTAGTACCAAAGTACCGATATCTACATAATTAATTGGCCTCAATTTATATTCAGCGAGCTACATCTTATAAATTATTTCAAATCTCTAGGGGTTGTCGTTCAATTTCATTTTAAATATTATTATTCATAGCTAATGTAAATTAGGCAAAGTTTTGCTATAGCTACTTTTACTCTCTTTTCTACCGTGCGGAAATCCTGAAATACTACCTGGAGGCAAGTCGGACTCGAACCGACTAAAACCGCATGCCGTCTCGGGTACAAGGAGTCGCGCGAGCGCTGTGTAGTGCGCGCTCCTCCCACCCGAGCCTGCTTTTGCTAGACAACTGGTTTTTTTACAGATGGCCTCACCTACCTCCTGCAGGGTTGCGCTTATGGTGGACGTAGATATGTTGTTATCACTAGCGCCTGAGATGGCTGTGATACCTAACCCGTTCCCGAGACTGGCGGATCGGGAGAGTTTCAAACCTCTCCCGGTCCCGCTTAAAATTTAAAAAATATGAGGTTGGTAGAAAATCTCTACCTGCTATAGAACGTAACATTGACACAGCGCAACTGCATCAATCAAAATACCATGTTTCATTGTTTTTGGCTTGGAAAGTACTATTTAATACTTGCGTTATTCAACTTCAGAGAAAAACATAATCAGAAAAGACAAGAATAACACATGTAATTAGAAAAAGCTAATACTAATAAATAAAAGAGCGACATACACACAAATTAAATATTTACATTTCCACTAAAAAATAAATTAAAAATAAATAAACATTATAACTGGTAACAGTAAAATATGTTTAGGCATATAACAGACTATGATGACAGGTAGTGATCTTTGACCATGTTATTAAATACCGCCAAAGATTTGGCACGCCGTATAGCCATCGGCAAAGCATTCCACAATCGGACAGCCTGTACCGTAAAGGACTTATCGTAGAACCTTGTAAAGTGAGTTGGTACTGCCAGTTTCAGAGATTCAGATGACCTCAGGGATCTCAGATGTGTGTCACTGAGGAAAACAAAGCGTTCCTTTAAGTAAAGTGGAGTAAACGGATGAAATAGAACACCATAAAGTATGGAAAGAATATGAGCATTCCGTCGAAGCTGTTTGTTAAATAGTCAGTATTATAAAAGAATACTTAGTGAAGGCGCAGTATTATGTATTTCTTGAGATTATCGTAAATTTTTTCATTTATCGGTTAAGATAAACAGAGAAATTAATAGCTGTCCTCGTTTTAGGGTAACTTATGCTAGACGAATATAACGCGACGCGACGCCTCAGAACGCACATAGTCCTCGCGACGCCGACGCTGCGAATGCAACGAACGCGATCACGATATGACGAATATAACAAGGAAATGACGGAATAACTCCGACGCACAGCCGGTTTCAGTGTTACCAGTAGTTTGAAATAATAACTCCCCAGCCAAGGTTATTACCTGGGTGAATTCGATAGAACAATAAAGTTTTACGTTATATTTAAATTCTATTGTTCTGTTCGATTAAATACACAAAACAACCATCTAAATGATTTTATATTTTTTTTTAAATAGAAACGGAACTAAAAATGTTTACATTATTTCGTGTAATGCTGCAATGAAGTGGTAACTTGATATTGACGTCAGTTTGTGTCATTTTCGGAATGAGAGAAGTTGTTTTCGTAGATTGTGGTCGTTGTTTACTCAGACCATGACGACCATGACCATTACGAAACACAATTTCCATGTTGAACGTATTTGTAGAAATAACATATTAGATCCGAGTTATTGATACTGTGTAATGAAGGCCAATCGTACAGGCCTATTTTGAGCTGTTAATCTCACGGAATCATCTGAGAAACAAACGGAAGTTCGAAGTAAAAGTTTATTAATTAGGATTAATCGGTTGTTTAGTTAGCATGCAAACGGCCTATTTCGCTATAAAGCATTATAACCCGCGTGATTTTGTGTGAGCGTGATGGCGGTTTATTATTTTGGTATTTAAAACAGTGAAATTCAATTAAAGTTATATAATAAAAAATAAATATTCACATTTACACTATGTGTATTGCATGTGTCACGGAACTGAATGTTGTTTAAGCATGCTTTTAGTGTTTGAAGCTGACCATTCAGTCTATCTTATAAGTCATTTTTTTAAGTTAGATAAAAACAGGCATACATCTTTTATGGTATCAATTAATATTGAGGAAACATAATATTAAAATAAGAAATATACATATATAATTCTCGTGTCGCGGTATTTGTTACCAAACTCCTCCGAAACGGCTGAACCGATTTTTATGAAATTTTGGTCGTATCGGGTAGGTCTGAGCTGCTTCCCAACGGTTAGGGCCCGAGCACCGCCTGTAGGCGATTGTACGAGGGGATCGTGCGGTCGATGGCTCTATACGGGGCCCCGATTTGGGCGGCCGACCTGACGGCCGGTTGAATCACCGCTCTGCGGAAGCTGCAGAGGGTGATGGCCGTCAGAGTCGTTAGGGGTTATCGAACGATCTCCTACAAGGCAGCTTTCGTTCTGGCCGGATCTCCGCCCTGGTACCTGGAGGCAAAAGTCCTCGCGTCGTTACATTGGTGGCGTGAGGACGCGCGGGCCTGCAGCGAGGGATTGACGCAGCGAGCTATCGAGCTGCATCGATCACAGAAACGCGAAGTCCTTGTGGCGGAATGGCGAGCCAGGCTTTCAAGCCCTTCCGCCGGCCATCCGGCGATTGTTCGATCTGTGGCTCGGGAGAAGGCACGGCTCCTTCTCGTTCCGTGTAACGCAGGTCCTCTTGGGGTATGGCTGCTTCGGGACTTTCCTGTGTCACATAGGCAAGGAGCCGGACGCTCGGTGTCACCACTGCATCGACTATCGGGAGGACACGGCACGGCATACACTGGCAGAGTGTGCCGCTTAGAAGGGGCCGCGCCGTGCCCCCATCCCTGTAGTAGGCAGATAACCTCTGGCTGCTGTCCGTAGTTCGATCTTTGGTCGCCGGCGAGGAGTCCTTGGACGCGGTGGTGTCCTTCTGCGAAACTGTCATCTCGCAGAAAGAGGTTGCGGAAAGCAAGAGGGAGATCCTGACCTCTCCCTCAGTCCGCAGAAGGCGCACCATGCGTCAGAGGAGGGCATACGCTGACCTCCACCAGCCCTCCTAACTGGGTGCAGGGGCGGCGATGTTCGTCCCCCCCCCAACCATCCAGACTCGAGGTAGCGGCGCGTAGTGTTCCTATGCTCCTATAGATCCTATAAGTCTTGAGAGAAGTCAAACACCTCACTCCTCTCGCTGACGAGAGAGCCCGCTACTGCGGGCCACCACCAGTCGGGGTTTTGCGGATGCCTTTTATGTTCCTGTGATCCCTGGCGTAGGTGAGAGACGGATCATCGGGAGTTTTAGTCAGTAAAAGTCTGACAGACCCCTTCGCCCTCTCCCCAGGGCGGAGGACATCCGTTTATAAATCCTAATTATTTTATTTTTATTTTTAGGGTAAAACAACGTTTGCCGCATCAGCTAGTGTTTAAATAATATTGCTAAAACATAAGAAGTATTGCTAAAGAAATATTATAACTTTTCTTGCTTTTTTAAAGCTGGACCTTTCTGTAACCAAAGTTATGGTCATGGTTTTCGTAACAACTTACGTAATTTGGCTAAGTGAAAAGTTTTACTTACCTTATCGAAAATTTTCGTAGCTCTTTTTAATAATGGTATCTATTTTGATTTAGTTCTATTTGTTAAATTATTTAGATTCGAAAAGAAATAAAGTTTTTTTCATTCGTAGTTCTATTTGTTAAATTATTTAGATTCGAAAAGAAATAAAGTTTTTTTCATTCGTACGTTTTTTTCAGGACACCATTAAAGGTAAAAAAAAGCAACGTGGAGTGAAACTCACGCACAAATGGTTTTGTACGGTTTTATATACATTTCAAACGTCTACCTGTTGCCATCATTGATGTTAAGCAAACAACGACAAAAAATACGTCTGCTCGTTTGCCACCTATATCATAAAGGTGTCTTTAATGCTTGACTAGTTGAAGCGAATACAAAAGGCTTCGGGTGCATACAAATCTGATACATACAATTATTTCTTTTGTATAACAATCCCCTAATACTATACATTGCCAAAAACTCGAATACATCAATATGCGTTTACACAATATTTAAAAATAATAAGTGCTGTTGGTATCATAATAAATAAATAAACGTATGTAAGCAATGTCTGCCAAACGCGCGTATCTACAAATTTTTTCATACTTTTATTTGTTTAAACGTGGATACATGCTAGTCTTGGCACTAGTTAGCAACACATTGCGGTAATAGTTAAACAGGCGGTCATTGCGTCACTAATGTTGGAAACCAAATTGTGGAGTAGGTAAATTTAGTAATAGGTTAAGAACGAATAAAGAAATATGAACGAAAGACTGCACGGTTGGTCTAGTGGTTGAAGCGGTTAGGGGTCCGGATGGCGTAAGAAAGCGGTTCCCGGATCTCTCCCGTCTCACAAGCAGAGTGGTACACCATGTGGGTTTAGTCGGTTCGATTCCGATACACTGCCCCGCCGCAAGCCCCGGTGGGGTGAAGGCCCGAGGGGGTTTCCAAACGTAACAAACAAAAAAAAAGGGGTATAAGCGGTCCAAACGCTGATATCGACTGCACGAAGAGTTGTGGTTACAAATTCCACACGGGATAATGTTTTTTGTGTGATCCACTAATAATTGTTCTGTATTTAGGTGGTTTTTTTGTCCGTTTCAAGTAGGTTTGTAAAGCCCCCCGCGACACGGGATGCGATAATATTGTTATGCGGGAGTTGCCTTAAAAAAAACAGCGAAAGAAATAAATTACATTATTATTCTGTACAATATTATTCTGAATGTTATACGACGGAATTTACACATAAAACTTAGCCAAATGATATCTGTTTTGCTATTTTATTCAATAAGTTTAACCCTCTACGCCTACCGTGTCTTTGAAATGTTTTTTGCCTATGATGATTACAAAGTATATATTTAGTTATAAGTGAACTCTGCGTCAGACATTTCAAGAGATGGCTATGATTGATGTTACTTTAAGAAATAATGACGAGAAGAAAAGAGAGAGAATGTACTCTTTTGTTTGGATTAATACATTTTTTCCAAAATAAGTACATGCTATAAGACAACAAATTTACGAGAGTACGCCAGCCGTATAGTTCATATAAAATGTAAAACACCTAATATTACAAAATCCAATGGTAGTTTCTTTAATATATTTTAAGGTTGAACTCTGGTTGAGTAATCGGTATTCATAAATTTAACTCAGAAACGATATAAGCTACGATAACAAATAATATAGAGATTGGCGATTTTAGACACAAACTCATCGTCACTCATATAATTTTGTTTAATCAGTAACTCTGCCGTCACTACACTAATTTAATTGTGTTATATAAATATATTCACATTACTGTATGTATATGTATATAGATAGACAGAGGTTATCCTAAATATCTTTATTTTAAAATAATACACTGTAGACAAGCTTAACAAATTATCTCGCCTATTGGCAACGCTTTACAAATGTGTTGTTACAAAAAACTATAATCTGCTCTATAGTAGACAGACTGACCTAGTTGGAACAAAGCTGTACCCTGCTAATGTTCGGCAAATACACAAAATGCCTTTATTATGCAGCAAAACTATGTTTATTCAATTCTCAATTAGCATGAATTTAATCTATACAAATAAATAAAATTGGAGTGTCTGTTTGTAATATTAAAAATAACCTCTATTTGGTAAATACATATGGCATGTATGTATACACGGTACTTATACCAAAATAAAGTTTTTTACAATTTTTGTCGGCTGATCCCATTTTGACGGGACTTTCACTGACAGATTGTTAATGTAATAAGGAGTAACTTAGGCTATTTTTTTACATTATATTTGCCCCGCGGCGTTGCCTATAGTTACAACAACAAACGCGAGTAGCACCGCGGGACTCAGTTGCTACAATAGTACTAGCTGACTGAGAGATTAATCTTTGATAATGCTTTAGTTTGAAGAGCTGATTACTCTTCTTTTACTAAGTAGGAACATTGTGATTTTTCTCAGGTATAGTATCAGGTATTTTAATCCGTTAGGTTAAATAAATAGATAAAGTTTTAAATCTCATTATACAAAACAAAGACAGATTGGTTATATTATTTATAACTCAATAATGGCAGCACCAATTTCTATAATATTACATAACTTGAATTTCTCTCCTCCCCGAATAGGAAAATAACTACAAAGAATTTTTACTTAATTTGAAGATTTTTTTTTAAAGTTGAAGAAATTTTTTCACACAATATTATTTGATAGAGTCTTACCTACATCGTCAGCAACAACGACAGAGCTGTAGCTATAGAAGCAGGTGAAACTTCATGGAACTACTAGTACATAATAAAATGTCTGTTTGTTGGTACTTCAATACGTTTATGAGTAAATATATGTTTGGTTTTAAATGACTTGTTCTATTTATAACACGCCAACAATTACAAATATTCTGTGAGTCGGAAATGTATCGTCAAGTAGCACAGTTTTCATATATCATCTGTAGACAAAAATAAATGGTGTCACTGTAATAAATGATATTTCTCACCCAAGCCAAGTAAACGGAAAAATATTTCGTGCACGTTCTGGCTTCCATTGTAATAGACTGCAGTGGTATACACGTAGTACATGTACTACTAATTTATTTCGCGGTTGTAGAAATACTATAGACATTTTTGAAGGTTTAGTAAGAGTAACTCTTTGGGTGAAACTAGATTAATCATAAACCTATGAGTTATTCTAATTCATTCATATTAATGTTACAAATTCAAAAGTGACTTTGTTATCTGTTTGCCCATTACGCTTTCACGGTTATACCGATACATACAAGTTCTAAAGCAGCCCAGCCCAGATTATGTAAGATTGAAGGCTTCATCTACCCGTAACGACTGACAAAGTTGTTCTTATGGTAACGTGGCCTCTCAGGCAGAGATAACTTCTTAATCCATCAAGCAACAAAAATAAATAGAGTTTTAATAGATAATTTTGCTACTTTTATCAGTTGATTGTTTACTACTTAGACAAACATGAATAAGTATAGAATATTTTTTGATTTCAAGTTATTATAACTATTTCCATATTGTATCAACAACCGATAAAGTCCCCACGCTGTCCAAGTGCGGGTTGGGGCCTGGCAAGACAACGTTGTGGCTACGTAATCTTGCCATTGGATGTTTTAAGCCGCCCGAAGGTCTCCAACAAAGCTTTACGACTGTTATCCTATGATAACAACCGGGTCCGACTCCTTAACGTGAATCATGAAGATGCTCACGGTAACATGCCACTAGCGGTCAACCATCCAGGTACTGACCGCGCCGTCGTTACTTACCCTCGGTGATTGTTTCTAACCACCGTCTGCTACTGAGCTATAAGCGCCTCTGCCATATTCTCTGCCTATGCTATATTGGTTATCATACTGTAAAGAAAATTTATTAAACAGCCACGTATCGGTGCATGCGATTTATCAATCAATCAATCAACAACCCATAATGTCCCACTGCTGGGCTCGGATCTCCTCTCAGGAGAGGGTTAAGGCCATACGACCTCACACTGGCCAAGTGCGGGTTGGGGACTGACAAGTATACGTTATGGCTGCCTAAATCTTGCCGTTGGATGTTTTTAAGCCGCCCGAAAGCCTCCAACTAAGCTTCACGTCTGTTATCGTATGATAAGAACCAGGACCGACTGCTTAACGTTTCCTCCGAATCACGGAGACGCTGATGGTAACATGCCACCAGCGGTCACCCATCCAGGTACTGACCGCGCCGTCGTTGCTTGCCCTCGATTTCGATTTATAAATTTTATAAATCTATATTAATGAATAGGATTCAATTTAACTTGCAGCCACTGGTGAGACTCATTCAATTTCCAGTTTACATGTAGCATAGTAATTTAGAACAGGATAATATAGCATTGTGGCATAGCAAAAACAGACGCTCGACCATTAAAAATCACAAAAATATACTTAACATTAACTTATAGCAATAAAAAACGATTATCGGAAAACGAGAAATCAGTTAAATTCAGATTTAACTATTAGCAGTCTCAATAAACATAAATCAGTCCATGAACTATAATTATATTTAGGGTAAAATTGTAACATTTAAAGCTGCGTGTCAATTTTAAGCAAACTTTTTGCACCGTAACGGTGTACCGTTATTTTACTAAATCCTATAATATTAAGACAATCAAAATACTACTATCCACCACTATCACAAAACACACGGTATTTTGATTGTCCTAATAATATAGGATTTAGTAAAATATAATAGAATACATTTAGTTTTATTTTCCGGAGATTTAATCCCCAAACATAACCATTGTATGATACTATCACGTCGATGCCTTTAAAAATCGTAGAAAAATGTATGGTTTTTCTTTTTTAATGTAGGTATTCTAACTGCAGCAGTCTCTGTTTCGACTTGTGGTATCTAATACTGTGTAAAATTTGAATTTCGGAAACAGTTTTAATGAAATTTGATATGCATGGAGCTTCGGGTGCGATAAAACGAACAAGCTATGAATCACTCTATTTTAAATATTACGAAAAAAATACTACGGTCATCCAGGTAATAGTAGTTTAACTACTAACTCCACCTAAAATCAACGAAACTAAATCGAATATATTATTTTTTATAGAATACGTTGAAGATTTATAAATTTGCGTTCATGTGGCACTTTGTGAATTATCACTACAATTCTACTCTTCATATATTATTAAGTTGTATAGTTTTGTGCAACATCATCATTTCAAGAGAATGTGCTTTATAACCAAGGGAAATACACGTAAAATAAAGGTTAGCACTATTGTCATGAGCAAAAGTAAGCGATGAATGTACTTACACAACTTGCAAAACAAAAATTGTAAAGTATTTTTTTCATACATTTATACAAATTTGTACTATTGTACAAGCTTTTTATTAAAAAAGTCAAGTCCTTTTAAATTAGGTTTGTAACAACAGAGACAAGTTATATTTCATTCGTTCTTTAAAATAAAAGGCCTGCACTGTCTAAAATATAACAATACACTATACTTACACAATACAATACTACAATACACAATATTTTCCTTTGTTGCTCATCACTTTGCCCATATATAATTATTGTTGCATTACTAAACGAAGACATTTTATTGAAGAAAATTCTTGCAGCATTTATACATAAAGATGACGTAACGATACCTATATTGCACACGCTATTATATATTTTTACAATAAATTAATACATTTAGGATTCAATATAAATATTCGGACGCCTAACACACAACGTCGTCTACTCCCAAGGTTGGCAGAACTTGTGTTATGGGTATTAGAAAACTGATATAAATACATGTACACTTTATTTGTAATTACATACATATTATACATAGAAAACATCCGAACGCCGAAACAAATATTTGCAGATCGTACAAACATTTGGTCCGACCCGGAAATCGAACCAGTGACCTCAAGCACGTCATGCGTACACTACCACTGCGCCATCGAAACAAGCAAAATTGCTTGTGACATATCTGAAACTGAGCTATTATAACCCTTGGAAAATGACGATATTTCCTTTTTCATAAACTATTTTTACTTATCCTAATACGATAATGCTTCCCTTATTCCGGCCAAATAACCTTCTTAAATAAATCCTTAAGCCATTCGTACCTTTTATATTGTTAGGCACTTGTACTATATACTCACCAATCTTAATATACTCAGTACGAAATCAAGTTGATTTATATTTATGTTCATTTTAAAGGTATTTCACATTAAGCTTTACAGGTACTTTATTAAAGTTTTTTATGGAGTGTCTTGTCAGATGGTACTTGTTGAAAAGGTGTTTTACTGGACTTGGAGATGTTTTAGTTTGCATGTAGTTGACAATTTTAGTTACTTCAGAGAGAGAGTTTTAGTTACTTCATAAATTTTGATGTACTTCACTTAAATAATATAATGAGCCATTACAGAAAATAGAACATGTTAATTATTTAATTTAAGATAGATAACTCCCGCATTAGGAAAAAATCCTGTCACCGGAATGTCTCATTACAAACATACACGAAACGGACACAAAGAATACCGAAACTCACAACAACATTTTGCTGGATCACATAAAGCGCTGTAGAAAAGGAGGTTCGATCGCTTTAACAACGACGCCATACGCGCGGTTATCTTCATAGAGTACGATTGAATTATTTTACCATTCTTCTTTTATTATCAAAGATAAAACAACTTGAGCCACAAACTTTATATTAGTGTCTGATAAAGAGTTTGCAGTAGCGCTCAATGATCATCCAAGAAAAAGAATTCTTTATAAAAAGGAAATCCGTCCCTTAATCCAAAGTTACGCTAAAAGTTCATCGCTTTGAGACACATGGGTCAGTGTAAAATGGTAATCTGTTTTTCTTTGAAGTGTACTTTCTTACTCGACACAGAAAAAACTTAGCACTATTTGTCGCAAAAACAAAAAGTGAAATACATTTTTATAATTTATTGTTACACCTTAAATAGGATTGAAAACCTGTATGAAGAAACGTTTAAAGATATGATGAAATAATATCCTAGTACACTTCTCTAAAAAAATACTTGCAATTGAGCCATGAATATGAATGACATGCCATTATTTTATTTTAATTTAAAAATGTAAGATTTTTTTCAGCATATTACCATCCACTGCTGAACGAAGTCTTCTTCTAAAGAGCGTCAACTCTTCCGGCCTATTTTGAGCCGATTAAATATACATCCTTGCACTATGCTATTAATTTTCTTGTAGGCGTTACATCTGAAACAGTCGGCTCAATTAATATCAATATCTTTCAATGCGAAAATTACCTAATCGACGACTTCGCAACATTTGCACGCATTATTTTGACGGCATTGTAAAATATTCCCTGCCATTATTTACTTATATTCGTATCTTATATCGTAATTTTTAACTATGTTTAAACCACTTTGCTTAAGGAGTCCAAATTCTGCACTATTTATTACCTGTAAAAATAAACCTTATAAGAAAACTAATAAATATATTAAAATTACGTCGTCTCAATGATAAGTCATGGTGGTTAAAAATATCTTAGCCAATAACACATGAAAATAGAGGTGTTTAGTGATTGTATATAGAGAATCGATGAATAAACACTTGCATCATAATTGAGGGGCAGTTGTTCTTAAATGTGGAATGACTGGGTAAAGTACCTATTTGCGTAAAAGAAACAAGAGTAGTTTATGTTTAAACGATTCTTTACCACTTTAATTTCTTTGATAGATTAATTTTGTGGATCTCCATCCTTTTCCACACTAAAGTACCATTACGACATCCATCCATTACATCCGGTACATCCATTTAAAAAACGGACTCAATTATTCTTCAGTATTTAATTTTTTTTCTCTTAGTTTTGTTAAAGGGCCTTCATTTCTAAATATTTAGTTTTTATCCGTGAGGACTTGTTAACGACGTATTGTTGCTATTTTTATAATTCATGTTAATGTTGTATTGCTGTAAGTTTTCCCAGGGATTAATAATTTAAATAAATTACTCATTAATTCCAACAATCCTATGTATCCATTAAATGGTAAAGCTCTATTACAAACTGTTTTAACTTAAATCCAATAACAGACTAAGATCGTGTAGGCATAAGATCTCATCAAGAAGTTAAAGAAAGTTCATCCAGTATTATTTATGAAGACCTGTATTTAATTTTTTGTTTGACAGTTCTCATTGTTATTGAAAAGATTTATTTTATTTCAGTTATCAATAGTAAAATTCATTTTAAATCATATTCCAGGATGTCGGATACAACTTTTTTGTCCATATAAATTGATTAATAGCATTCACATTTAATCTGCAAGTGGACGCGACTCAGCTATTAACTCATGAATAGCTACAGAATAATTAAAATCTCTTCCTTATGAAACTATTTTGTATTGACGGCTAACTTCAACCTAAACGTCCTTTGTGAAAATCACTGGCCACCTACGTGTAGTTTTTTATGTGTTCAAAAATTATCGGTCACTCTTTTCTTATTTGCAACAATAGACGTCTCGCGGGACGCTATTCCTGCTATGGATTTTTATAATGATGATATGAACGAGGGTTAAACTTCCAGGAATCCCAAGAATATTTTGGGGAGTCTACCCCTGTGTTGGTAACAATTACTTATTGATTTAGTGAATTTAAACGTAGCCGAGAGAACTAAAACGTTGACTCCAGACGCGGTCGACCAGCGCACCGCAGTAACTCATGAAAACGACATCAGGATAGAGTGACTATTGTGAGAACATAGACATATTACACATCGAGAGATACAGGCTGAACCAAATATTGGATCACAGGCAGTTTCTACCTTCTTGCTTAAACCTTAAAGTTAAGAAACTTGCTTCGCGATGGATACCTCATTCTCTCACCGATGAGCAAGAAGGCCGCCGTGTTGATTGGTGATAATTTATGTTAGAAAAGTTCGAAGGAGGAACTTTACAAAAAGTATCCTACATTCTTAGAACTGGCAAATCATGGATATATAGCTACTATCGTCTTACGAAGCACAAATCCATGTATGTTTAAAGAAGAGGATTTACCCACAAAAGTTGTTCGCGGTGCGAGCGTTAATAAAAAAAATAATAGCGGTTTTTTTTCGATGCAGTGGACCAGTAGCAGTAATTTCACTAGAAAACCGTAGAACAATTACTAGCAGATGGTAAAGTAAATTTGTCTGCCTCTAGGTTTCGGGGAGTTGGATAGTGAACGCCCAAGGAGTGGCGTCCGTGGCATTCTTATTCACCAAGAAAACGCGTCTACTCACACAGCTGTTAGAACTATGGACTATTTGACAACTTCAGAGGGTACAAATACTACCCCATCCTCTGTACAGCCCAGACTTGGCTTCATGTGATTTTTTTCCTTCCCACTGTAAAGAAAATGCTTCGTGGGCGAAAATTTGCGGACGGGGCCGTCGAAGAGTTTCGGCGATTACTTTCTGACACGTTTTTTAAATGTTTCGATAGCTGGTTCTCTCGAATGCATAAGTGCATTGGGATTGGAGCAGGATATGTTGCAAAGCTGTAAATATTTTCTTTAATTTCTATTTTCAACTATCAATTTTTGGGACAGCCCACGTATGGTACACTTGACTACCACGAATTAGTAGAACATAAACATGAATCACGTACTTACGGTTAGTGCCTAAATGCGCACGCACTTAATGTATATTTGTGGTGTTTTATTTATGCTTTTTTTTATTAGGCTCCCGTATTAGGAATATACATTCCCGTGTCACGGGGATCTTTACAAACATACATGAAATATACACATATATACAAAGTACACCCAGACTTAGAACAGCAATTTATGGATCACACAAAGTGTTGTCCCATGTAGGATTTGAACACACAACACTTGGCGCAGTAGGAAGCGGTGTGGCGACCACTGAAACCACTGGGCCAACCGTAAATGTGTTATGGGTTCAAAACCGTAGTGCTAAATTCAGTATGATTTGAAAATTTCATACACTAACTTATCAAGTTTCATCAATCACTAAATGTGATTTTTACCATATAATGTCACATAAATCTGTTATATAACATTAGTAAATTTAATATAATCAATGTTATATTACTCTTTTGGTTACTTTAGATCCCAACTTTAACAATAATTTGTAATATTAGGTAAGCCTTATACTAACTTAGAAAAAAATCACGGTATGTCGATAACGAAAACGTATATGTTCCACTCAGAACTCTGTGAGCAAAAATCTTAAAGAAGATAAAGCTTTCTTGAAATAATCCTCAAAGATGTGGGTATTAGACATTGAATCAGGCTTGTTTAAGCCAGCCCAACAAAATTTATTGGAGGACCCCAATCCGGTTTGACGGCTTAAATAAAAAGGATTCTTATATGGGTATACATACATTTGGGACTTCGAGTAATTCACCAAGGTCTACAATGTCTTGAAGCAAATTGTGTTTTCTATTTGCTGATATTTCTATTCCCTTCTTAATCAATCGGTTGATAAGTTTATTTCAGAATATGGTTTAGTTTTGAAAACGCCTAAAATATGTTTTTGGGCAAAATGCCCTGCAATAAATACGTGTAGTAAGTGCAAACTAGTATTTTAAATCAATCCCTAAATTTCAGATTTTTTTATGGAATAGTAAACGAGCAGATCTATCGCTTGATGGTAAATGATTACCGCCGACCATGGACACTCGCAACACCAGAGGCGTCACAAGTGCGTTGCCGGCCTTTGGGGGACCTAAAGTGGAATGGGGCGGAGGGGTTGGGGTATGGGCCTCCGGTATATTGGGTCCGGATGGCGTAAGAAAGCGGTTCCCAGATCTCTCCCGTCTCAGGCGCAGAGTGACACACTGTGTGGTTTTAGTCGGTTCGATTCCGACACACCGCCCCGCCGCAAACTCCGGTGGGGTGAAGGCCCGAAGGGATATCCACTAGTAAAAAAGAAAAATGGACCTCCGGTATACTCACTCACTCAGTGAAACACAGCACAGGCACCGTTGCACATCGGTTTTCTGTGAGGCCGTGGTATCACTACGGTTGAATCACCCCATCCGTGCCGAAGCAGGGCTCTCCCACGGTGGAAATCAGGCATTGTTTTATAATTTGCAAAGTTAACCAAAAAGATACAATGTATAAAAATACAGAAAATAACAAGATACTTTAAGAGCTCTTACTAAACGTGTTTATTGCAGGTCATTTTGCTCATGAGAACACAACTTCTTCAATGCTGCATCTCCAATATCGCATTATGGTTCGTATACTTTTCTTACATAATACAAAAAGAAGCAGCTAGTCTCGTGTCATGCTCCACTACCCAATTTCGCGATAAAATCCCGGTTTATGAATCTATATAAATGATAATGTAGTCATATCTATGGTAATGACAACGAATTTTTTCCTGTCACATCAAACGGGTGGACACATATACACATACCTAGATACCCGATAGGTCCTTATCTCAACTTTTTATTACAAGTTCTATCGCAGATTTGTATGATTTATATATGGTAAGTGTATAGCTTTTGGAAAGTTTATCATACGTGCAATAAATTCAGTGGATGAATCTACAAAAAGCCTAAACTGTTACTGAAATTAAATTTTGTTATCTGAAACGTAATCTATAAATGCTATCTATATTATTAATAAAAATTTGAAAGTAGCTTTGTCTGTTACGCTTTTACAATTAAACCACTAAACCGATTTCGGTTCGGTTATGAATGGCAGATGGCGATAGTAAAATAGGCCCACAACACACGTATTTATTGGTATGTCAAGATAATAGTGGGTAATATCAGTATTTGATTGGTAAAAGAAAATTCTTAAACAACTTGGTGTTTTTATGAATAATTTTTTATTTTTCATAAAATCAAAAAATGTTTAAATGAAAGGTAATGGTTTATTGATATACATTACCTGACCAATATTCATTAAGAAGTCATACCATCGGTAATAAATACGTATACATTGCCAACCTTTATCTAAGCAAGTCGTTTAGCACTAAAGGTTTTGAGTTTCTTATTCATCTTTGTGACTATCATATGTAATTAGAACATTATCTAAAAATTGAGCAGGTGAAGACATAATAGATTGATGTCGTGGCCATCCTTAATATATGATCTATCTATAATCCCTATATAACAGTCATTAGATGGGCACAGCATCTTACTGTTCGACGGCCAACGATAATTGCAGCAATTGCGACTAACATGCCTGCTTGCAATTCTTCCTATAATTAACCTGCAGTTAAGGCTGAAAGCAATTAGCATATTTCTGTCCCTTGACACCTCAATGCAATAACTTCTTCTTTTGATGAGAAAGCAACCAGCCGGATCAGCTATTTCTGCCAATGTCAAGTATTTAAAGTCTTCAGTTCTGAGTCTTCGAGTCTTCAAGTTTTCGTCGTGATGAAATCAATGATAAAAAATATAAAAAATGAAATGGGGACGTAATGAAATGGGGGAGTAGAACTTTTTCTGCGTTTGTATGGAGACGTGCTCGCAATACTTTACTCTTAATATGATACACTTTTCCAGTTTTTACCATTATAATCGTGGAGGAACGGGTGTCATGTCCCTCCCAACACAAAGGGAGGATTCTCCGACCAGGCGAGGTAATCATGCCTGGCGGGCCACTGCCCAACGGTTGATACTGAAAAGTTGTGTGTATGTTAATCGGCGCGAGAACTTCTATTGCGTGATGCAGGATTGGCAGCTTCTTCGTACACTACGTTACTCCGTAGTTCTGTGTATCTTCGGTAGATGGCGTTGTCATATGTTTGTTGCCGCTGTATTTGGAATTCGCCACATAATCAATTAATGGTTATTATTTTTTGCACAAGCGTGTAAAAAATGTAAATAAGATTTTTTTATAATTTTAAATTTTTATTCAATTTGTCGTGCATTCAGGGCTTAAAATTGCCATTCCTCTTTGGCATGGAGATACTTGAGGAAAGACATAGACTATTATTATAACGGACAGAGCCGCGATCAAAAAGTATTATTAAAATAAAATTTCAATAAAAATTAAAATGACCATCAAGGTTTCACATTATCTCTTCGTTTATAGTGTAATACTATAGACGAAGAGTTAATGTTCTTTGTAAAAAAAACACTATTGCGATTCAGATTTAGCAAAACATTCTTAGGCGTATACATTACTATATAAGTTTGTATTTAAGTTTTATTTCACCCAGGAATGAAGCTACACAAATTGTTTACGTGATCGCTACGATCGTGACCTTCGTAGATTATTCCAGACCTAGTGATGACGTCAATAGATTTTGTTTTAGTCATGATTAGATGCAAATAAAAAGATATTTTCCTCAAATTGTAAAGTTCGATGCCATATCTTAAAATGCAAATAATGTTTTTATGTACACTTTAATGCGACTGTTCTTTCCAAAACTCGTATAAAATCTTCCGTCCGTCCGTTCGTCCATACAATTTCAATACTTCTTATTCATTATTCCGTGACGCCGTACAAAAATCAAAAAAGGGAAAAATCGAGGGCTACCCTCCCCTTCACTAGTACTCAGTTGTACAGCTTACAAGTGTTGGCATAGTGCTGAATGTTATTGTTGTATGTCTCTGTATCTTTATTAAAAGGTCTCCTGGTGGATCATATGACCCATTTATTTGCGACACGGGCACGTAGTCTATAAGTAACAAAATGCAATTAAGAAAACCTTTTGCATTTGGAGCATTTTAACGCAGCTGTGGATAAAATACGTGTAAAGTAAGCACTTAAATTATACTGCTGAAGGGAGACGGAAATTACTAAGTCGTAGATTCCTGAATGGATAAAAATAATGAGTTTTGCGGGTTCTTATGCTAAAATAAGAAGTCATCGTGTAATTAGAATTTTGTCGTCTCATTTCTCTTATTAAGGATATCAGATAGCTCTTATGTATATTTTTGTATACTCATATCTTGACATAAAAACCAACAAAAACCGAACATTCCCCTTTTCTTTTCTTTTTATAAGCCATTGATTGCCTTGTAAACTTGGTCAACTAATATTCTTGATGCAGTGATTTAAAACTATATTATTTATCTTTAAGCGAGAACTTCTGACGACAAACTGTCCTACAGGTTGGTAGACTTAAAACTGTAAAATGTGTTATTTAATTTAAAATAAAATAAAATATATATATATATAATAGATATACATCTATATTTAATCATCATCAAGACTTGACAAGCAGTAGAACAGAATGATGAGACATATACATAATCTGTTGCGTGTTTGTGAAATTTTAAAGCTTAAGAAATTTTAAACACAAAAGTTGCACGGTCATGGAAACAATGTACATTATATATAAATAAATAAATAAATAAATATTTCAGACAGAGCTTGTATTATGGGTACTAAACAACTGATATAAATACATATATACTTTTTTTGTAAATACATACATCTCATACATAGAAAACACCCAAACTCCGAAACAAACATTTGTAGATCATACAAAAATTTGAGCCGACTCGGGAATCGAACCCGAGACCTCAAGAACAGCAGTCGCATACGCTACAGCTGCGCCACCGAGGCAGACAAACAAACAGTATATAGCATAAATATGTAGTTGTCGTGTGTGACGTCCTTTATTGAACAATAAAATACAAATAATTATTTTTCTCAGTCTTAAAATTCCTACATGATAACAAAAAAAATGTATTTAGGCATATATCAAGTTTACTTCGTTATGAAAGTTGAATAAAACTAAACATCATTTTGATATTGTTGAAATAAGTTCACTAAGAAAGTATTTTGCAAAAGACGCAGTCGACGAAGACCTGTAAGAACTCTGAAATAAATTGTATTTTGGTCGACAATTTTATATTATTATTAATTATTATTGTTATTGGTTGGATTAGAAAAATTTTTGAGCGTTGGCTAGGCTACATAACATCTTGCTACTACTAATTGGGAGCAAGAAATAATTCTGCGAAANATCTGTGAAATTGAGAAAAAATAAGAGACGAGTGTTTTATAAAGATATGATAAGGTTATATATACACTGAATATATTTAATATTATTCATCATATATTTGTTATAAAAAATTAGGTTTGATTTCTTATTTTACTTTGTGTAATGTAAGCATAGCGTTATAGCGAAAAATTGTGCTAATTAGAATGCTAATTACCCCAATTTATCGCTATTTTAATTAAACTAGAAGGTATTGTTGACAAATTCGATACGATATAAAGATTATAAATAATGGATTACGAACGATTCATTTTGTTCTTTTCTGTTTTATAAGTGAGGGATTATTTCATGTGTTCAGTTCGTTTTGGTAAAATGTATCCATCCCATCTAAATCGAATTATTGCCCCCGAAATTTAGAATGAAAGGAGTTAATACTAGATTTCAAGAAAAGTGGTGGAGCCATTTCAGAGACTGAGAGAAATATTTGACTAGATATATCCATACTAAAATTTATACTTATTTATTTATTTAAATCTTTATGCACAAAATTTGCAAAGGCGCACTGAATGTCGTAAGCATTTTCTGCCAGTGGACCTTAGGGCGATGCAGAGTTAGCAGTAGCCAGATGCACAGAAATAACTGTAATTTAAAAAGAAAAAATATATATAAATACAATAAGTGATACTAATATAATAAATAAGCATTTAAATACTTATTTTTAAAATTATACATATATAAATATACATAATACAAAATTTAGAAAGGGAAAACATAAAATTAAGGTGAATCTCAGTGTGTTTAGAAAATGTTCCCGCAATAGGTATTTGAAAGTTTGCCGTGTTTTTGCCTTTTTGATCCCGAGAGGGAGCGCGTTCCAAAGTAGGAAAGACTGTAAAAGGAAAGCGGAGTGAAGTCAGAGCTGTGAGTGGGACTGTGAAAAAGTAGATAGTTTGATGACCTGATGTTCTTAGCGTGGTTTGCATCTAAATACTGTAGTTGTGTAGTTAAGTAGGCAGGGGAATTCGGAGAAAACAGTAAAGATTATAGAGTAGTCAGTGCTCGTATCTGTCTGCGTATGGGGATAGGAAACCACTTGGAATTGGAGTGATGCTGAGATATATGATCATATTTGCGTAAATTGAAAACGAATCGAATGCAATTGTTGAGAAGACGGTCAAGCTTATTGAGCAGATCTGCATTCAGGTCAAAGTAACACATATCATCATAGTCAATTATTGGGAATATTAGGGTCTAAACAAGCATTACCTTTGTTTTAGATGGAAGAAAGTTCTTCAGTCATATTAAAATTTCGCATTGAGATATGTACTTTGATTCTTGCCTTTGCCCTTCACGTAGGCTAATTTTTAGCGCAATAATCGAGGTATACGTGCGTGGCCGCGGAAAAAGCATCATAAATCACTGTGGGCGTAAAAATATTTCTTAAATTACATTTAGTTTATTTTTAAATTTAGTATTGGCTTATACGTCTCATTTAACAATTACTATACATTGAAAGTTGGTTACTCTTTCAAGCAAAAACACGTAAACCGATCATCATGAAACTTTATACACATGTTCTTGGAGGTATTAGAAGTCGCATATGTCTGATACTTTTTATTAAATGCGAGCGAAGCCGCAGGCGAAAGCTAATATAATAACATATATATTTACACAAGAGTTGCTCATTTTTTTATGGAGTTAGGGCAAACAAGCATACGTATCGTCTGATGGTAATCGATTATCGCCGCCCATGGACACCCGCAACACTAGACGCGTCAAAAATGCGTTACCGGCCTATGGGAGATAAGGAGGGGGAAGCGGAGGTGAATGGGGGATGGGTTGGTATATGGGCTTTCGGCATTCTCACTACGGGGAAACACAACGCAGGCGCTGTTTTACATCGATTTTCTGTGAAGCCGTGGTATCACTCCGGTCGAGCCGGCCCATGCATGCCGAAGCGTGTTGATTTGAATGATTGATTGATGAATGATTTNAAAATAACTCTGCCCTACCTGATGGAAAGCATGAGCAGAATCCAAGAGTGGTGGTCACCATCCTCAATGCGAAAAAGAACAATGCAGCATGGTGACCCACACTATGGCGGCCTGGGGAGAAGGGGGATGGTGAGGGGGATAGGGGGCGTTGGATTGGGGTATGGGCCTCCGGTATCCTCACTCACTCGATGAAACACAGCGTAAGCGCTGTTTCATACCGGTTTTCTGTGAGGCTGTGGTATCACTCCGGTCGAGCCGGCCCATTCATGCCGAAGCGTGGCTCTCCCACGGTAAAGGTAATAGATGCATAGGTTGTATCTCACACTCAAAAAATGCAATAATAATATCAATATTGTAACTTTATTGCAAAACAACAATGTAGACATAGTTGTGGCTGTGTAAATGAAGATTAAAATAATTTTTCTCTTGTGAATTACGTAGAGATTGCGACTTTTCATTTTAACTTTATTACAACAATGTTTTAATATAGTTGCTAGTACTTGCTTTACACTATACTAGATTGTATTGTTGAGCGATGTATTACTGTTTAAAAATATAATAGGTTAATTTAGCTGAAAAAAATGAGATAATGATGATGACGGTTAAAAAATGAACAGAACAAACACAAACTAATTTTTAAACTTGGCTTTACGCTTTACCCTATTTACTTGGCTTTAAGTTGGTGTCTGCACTAGGCACCGACGTCAGGCGTCGTTTACTGGATAATCAACGCACTTTAAGAGGATCGCACGTTAAGATGGAAAGCCTTAATAATTTTGCAAGTCTTAATGAAGACAAATTGCTACGTATGTACACTCACACTGTATGAAATTGATGATGATAAATTACAAATCTTAGTAAAATTGTTTACCTAATATAACGTTGACAGAATTTTAGCAAACATTTATTTCTTAACTGTTTCATTTACTTCACCAATATAAATAGACGTTCAGGAATATAAATAAAATTAGTGAAATATTAGAATTTGAAAATTTTGACAGAAAGACAAGCAGTTCTTGGATTGGAGAAAATTGTATAAAAAGAAATGAAGGATTATTAGGAAAATTAATATATACTTTAGTTTAATGTAATAAGAGTTAGGTATGTGGTCTAAAATCAACAAAAGGAAACTTCTCTGCAAGAGTTTGAGTAGTTCCTTGAATTTTCCCTAAGGTAGCTATTTTGAATTGTAATATATGAATTTAATCAAGTTTATTGCTATGCCATTTCAGGTATTTATAAAATGTCTACTTGAATTAAACATCATATATCTTAAATATCAGAAATAATTAATTCATTACCATTAGTATAAAATGAAAAAGACAGCAAGTGAAAAGGTTGCTTGGTGTATCTTCTTAAGGGCTAACTATGTTTATAGATGTCAAAAAAAGTTTAAAGCCCTGTCCACATGCAAAAAGTTTGCCACAAATACCAAACACAACAAACAAAGTCCCAAACGTCGATTACAATCACCACAGACAGTCGTTATCACGCTTGGCGAACGTGCCAGTATTTTCTGCATCGGTAAACATGATGAACGCTGACGTTGTGGCAGCTATCACTTTCGGGTTGACCTATGTTTATTTTAAATTAAAATAAAATGTACTGTAAGGAAGAAGATGTAGGCCATGGTGCACAATGAAAATTCACAAAAATCGTACAAAGTTGGTATGGTAGCAATACAAATAAGGTACATTTATAGTCTGTTGTAATTCGTGACATATTTTGTTTCAGAAAATTTATGGTTTTATAACTTCTGCTGTATGAATTTGGCAGAATTTGAATATTTGCCAAACAAAATTAGTTTCCTAATTTCCCAATGAAGCAAGCAAGATACTGACTTCAGAGCCGCTATACCAGTTAAATATCGAGAGCGATAATATTAATATTCATTGCAGCTGGTGAAAATTGGACAAGTTTATCTAGATTGCCTATTTTTGTGGTTAATATCTTTTGAATTACAAATGCATCTCATTTTGATACGCTTCTAAAAAGCAAAGAGTTGAGTCTTCTGACTAATCAGAGATCATTATCATAATCATAATCATTACGTGCAATAAACTTCTGCGCTAACAACAATAAATATTTTGGACATAAATATTTTGAACATCTAACACAACGCCATCTAGTCCCAAAATAAAAATAAAAAACTTGTTTTATAGATACCAGACAACTATTTTATTTTTGTAATGACATAGGTATTATACATAGAAAATACCCAAACTCCGCAACAATTTTTGTAGATCATAGAAACATTTGGACAAACATAGCAGTCGCATACGTTACCACTGCGCCACAGAGGCAGTCGAATGATGTACTGAGACGAAGTCCACCCCCTATAAGCTCACGCGCACTACTTATGTATACCCAGCTTGTAGACTAATCGCAAACCGTTTGCCAAACTTCCTTTGATTTGTGAAGAAAAACCGGCACTGACTCCGAATAGTGGCGAACACAAACAAGAACAGCCAAACACATACAAACATCTATCCACATGTTCGTGTTAGCTGTTTGTTGTTCGCTGTTTCCCATTATTTGTCAAGCGTGTAGACGTACTGTTAAAAATATAATTTGCTTCTGTATCCAACTGACAATCACTGACAATCATCATCATATACTGCTACTATCGCTGTCAACTGTTGTGCATAGAACTCTAGCATCGTACACCGTTTAAATCGAATTTTGGTTTCTCATATCCTGTTCTTGCAGGTCAAATCGTTACTCCACTTGTCAAAAAATAAAATAGCATAACCTTTTTTAAAACCATAAAATATTTTAAGTTTTTATATGTATATATTTATGTAGTTTTATATAGATTTAATTACTCAAAATTTGACATTTGTCAATTATGTTCACATGACAAATATTATCACAAAAATGTAGCCATTTTAATAGCTAGTTCAAGTGTAAATCAAAACCTTTTTCAATTTTAAAATGCAGCAGTTTTGCTAAATTTATCTAATACAAATGATCACAACGAATCCTTGAAGTGAATATGCCGCTTTCTACAAATTTTCGACGTGGTAAAACAATTTACTTCTATAACATTGTTTGTTTAGTCTGCTGAGGTATTTTTGCAGGAGCAAAAGGTCGTTAATCATCATCTATCACTTACGTTCTGTTGTTGTGGCTAAATGTCACTCATAAATATAGTTAAGTTACATTATAGTTCGAGTTTCAAAAACAATCATACTTACAACAGTCATGGAGGCAATATGTGGTTGCTTAGTGTGTTTTTATTCACTAGTTATTTATCCATTACATACAAGTGTGCAATTTGCTCTATATTTATCTGATTGTTTATGTCGCAAATGATCGTTACGTTTCCACTCGTTACCAAATGCAAAGCCTTATGTATATGTCTGTTTAACAGCCAGCAAGTTGTGTGTTTTAATTTCTACACACAAATGTAACATGATGCAAATGGTATTTATTATTTATTATCTCGCTGAAACATTTAATACCTATTTTTTTAAAACATTAAATCTTTTTTTCAGAAATGCTGAGGACTATAAAAGATGCTAAAAAGAACAAAGAAAATGGTAACTCACAAGAAAACAATTCACACCCAGACGTTGATGAAAATGCAGGTTTAAACCAAGACGTGAATTCAAAAACTCTGACAAAAACTACTGATACAGCCGGTTCAGACAATAATATAAATAATATAATTTAATACCTTTATTTTACTTAATATAGACTTCATTGTATAGAAATATAAATCATTTTCATGTATGACATTAAACTGAATGTTCAAAGATATGTTAAGAAGGAAATTATTACAGCGATGGCGAATATATCTATCATTAGACAGGATTTTAGTAATATAATTTAATATAATGTAACTCAATTATATAGTTACTCAGTGTCGAGTGAATCATCATTATCTTAGAACATGAAAAAACTTTCTGATCCTAGTTTCAGTTTCAGATACAATATATTCTGAACGATTAGGTGGTTTATGATAACTTCTTAAACCGTCCCCTTCCGAATATTATGTCAAATTCTGTATTTTACCACTTCTTGTTACTACTTGCCCAGTCTGTTTTTTCTATTTCGTGCTATGACTACAAGTACAGTGTGGACAATGAAACAAGAGATATGAGACCAATTTTCTGATAACGAGACCATAATAAAAGAAACATAAAAAAAAACTGCTCTCCTGGTTATGGCTAAATTCTATATATATGGAAATAAACTAAGAATTGTATTGAATTCCTTTTTTCTTTCAACACTTATTTAAAGGTATAATGCCTCGATTTGGAATGGATAGTCCGGTGTCGTTTATGAAATTTATCCAATTATTTTAGGCTTAAGATTTCAAATCTATTTCTCTTAAGTGCATTTTTAAATAGGACATTTATATACTCGTACTTATACTTAAGGGTTCAGATTTGGAATTGATTTAGATTAAAAAACTATATTAGAACTAGATGTAAGAAAAAGTAAACGACTACAGAATTAGTGACAGAAGTGGATATTTCTGTGACACACCCAATCGATCCTGAAACTATTGGCACCATATTTACATCTCGAGAC